>SEMN01001152.1:0-95279 GCA_005408345.1 Macquaria australasica | reverse complement strand
GGGAGGCAGACACCATCCTCACATTTAAGAGTAGGCTTAAGACTTTCCTCTTTGATAAAGCTTATAGTAGGGCTGACTCAGGTGACCCCTGAGCCACCCCTTAGTTATGCTGCTATAGGTCTAGACTGCTGGGAGACTTCCTATGATGCACTGGGCTCCTCTCTCCTCCTCTTCCTCTCCATCTATACGCATTTTTATCCCATTAATGCTTGTTACTAACTTGACTGCTTCCCGTAGTTGTGTGCTTTCTCTCCTCTCTCTCTCTCCTTCTGTTGCTTTCTGCAGGTATTTCTGCCTCCAGAGCTGTAGACTCTGGATCTATGGTTGCACCTGCTGCCCCCGTGTTCCTGCTCAACAGCCGCTGCTGCTATTATTTTTAGTCTTATTATCATTATATCATTATTACTATTATACTTATTATTGCTATCATTATTATTACAATTTCTTCTTTAATATTGACACCATTACCACTGTCATTACTATTACTTTACATCTTTATCTGGAACTTGCATTGTGCTACTGTATGTTCTCTTCACCCCCCCAACCCTCCACCCCAAACGGTTGAGGCAGATGACCGCCCAGCCATAACCTGGTTCTAGTTCTGATTCTGCTTGAGGTTCTGCCTGTTAAAAGGCAGTTTTCCTTGCCACTGTCACCTAATTGATGGGAATTGTTGAGTCCATGTAAATAATACTATAAAGACTACAGTCTACACCTGCTCTATATGAAAACACCCCTGAATTAACTTCTGTTGTGATTTGGCATTATGTAAATAAAACAAAATTGAATTGAATTCATTGTTTGTGTTTATTAAATGAAACAACTTGATGCAACTCAATACATTACACCTTACAACTGTGACTTCCATAACTTTTTTTTTCCTGCATTACAGCATCTTTTTGCAAACATTTAGCTCATACATACCACTTACATACATAGTTATCCACATTTGGTAAACAAAATGTACCACTCCGGCCCTGCTGGACACCAACCGGATGACAGCTCTGAACTTTCATATGTTTTGGACAATGCACTAAAGAATGAAATGTATCTGCCTGATAATTCTTCCTGAGTGAAGTTTAGAAAGAATGAAGAAGACAGAAATCAGTCAGAGTCAGATTTCCAGCAGGCCGGGCTGGTTTTTGGGCCGTGAGGGCCGGCAAATACAATCATTTTGTAATAGATCATTTATCTCAGCACCCATAAAAAATAAAATAATCAGGGTTTTCCCTAACACAGCCCCCGCCCCCGAAATTTGAAGAGGATCTGATGAATTCTCTAGGAGGAGTGAATGAAAGTACAAGGCCTGGAAATGGCAAACATTTCACTAAAAATTGAACTTGAATTGAGAATAACTGACTTAATGTTGGGTTTAGGGTATGGCTCCAAGAGGCTTTTTTTAAGTCTGGACATGATGCATATGCCACCCCAATTTCAGAAATTTACGTCAAATTCTAAGGGGGGGGGGGGCTTTTATTTTGAATTTGTAGGTGGCGCTATTGAGCCGTTTTGCCACGCCCATGTCCTTGACCAATATCATACAAGACCTCCTGACGTGTGTGGCAAGTTTCATGAGATTTCAAGAAGATTGTTTCAACAACTTCCTGTTTGCTGTTTGTGCTACCTTATTTTCGTCCACATCCGGTTTCGGTACCAAATGTAAATACGGTAGCACCGAGGCGAGAAAATCTTTTTTTAATCATTACTGGGCCCACAATGGGTAAGTTAATGTTGCGTTTCATTTACACTTTTTATCTGATGATAGTTAACTTGCTAAGATAGATTGACCACCGCGTCGCACATAATAGTGTGGTTTTACTGGCTATCTAGCTAAACTAGCTGTGAACCAACGTTAGCTAACAACGTCCCACTACACTAATGTATACCGGCCCAAATAATTCAGTAGGAGACGTCTCTTTAGTTAAATTAACCGACGGCTGTATTGTATTGCAGTTTAAACAGCGGTGCAGTGTGAAACCAGTGAAAGTCCTGTTTGTGCTAGTTGCGGAAATTTGGTACAGTTTTCTTCCAAACTGGCTTGTGGCTGTGTTGGTCTCTCGAGCTAACGTTAACGTTCTGCTTCTTCCTAGAAAGCTCTTAGTTTGAAATAGCTGCTTTTATCTAAATGAACTAGCTAGATAACCATCCTACTTACTGATATGGCAATAAACAGAGAGACGACCCCTTTCTGTTATGCATGTCTCTCCTCTCTCCGCCACTGTATCTGAGACAGTGTGTATGTTGATTCTGACAGGTCAATATTAAATCCACCGTTTAAGTGCTTTTAAACACAGAATGAACGAAAAATAGGTAGAACTTGAAGAGCTGAAAAATACCACACACCACGTTATATTTACGTATACTGTAGCTATATATTAGTTATTGACCCGCATAGCTTGATGCCACTAACGTTCAGCTACTAGTACCATTGTCCAGCTCAGCCTCCTGATGGAAAATCCTAGGAACTTTAGAGTTTTGTATGGTTGAAACCGTATTATTACCCATAAGAAAGTGATTGTGCTATAAAACTGTTGTTTACCAGTGTTGACTGCTATTTAAGGTGTTTGTATCTCCTTACAGCTGTGGCCATGAGTTCAACGTGTCCAGGCCTGTACTGTGGCAGGATGATGGTCAGTGGATCAGTGGAGGGAGATTGTGGTGTAAGTTGCTAAACATCAGATTTGTGTCTGACTGCTGGTGGGTATGTGTGGGACTGTAGGGCATTTGGCTGTCATCCATCTATGCGGTGAGAGAGTATTGGATTGACAGATTGTTCTGGCATTATTAGGCAACATACATTTGTGAATGATACCCATACCCATGTATAAGCCTGTATAAGACTTATACAGGGTAAGTTTTTACCCCACTGGTCACCAAGAATACATATATGCTCTGGCACCGCCATTACCAAAAATGACACCTGTGAATGCTAAGCTAAAGAAGGTATAGAAATCTATCAAATGAAATTCTTATCTTGCAGTGAAATGCACTGTAATGGTATAGGTTCAATTCTGGTTTAGATTAGGGAGAGATAAGAAGAGAATGAGGGAAAAGATAAAAGTGTGTGCCTGCCGTGAGTTTTTGTGGGCTATTTCTAATCACAGCCATCTTTGTCTGCTCTGCCAGGTTTGTCCTCGTGGAGAGCGGGCCAACCTCCAGAAGGTGTGTGAACGCTGCACTGAGTCCCCCGAGCTCTACGACTGGCTCTATCTGGGCTTCATGGCCATGTTACCGCTAGTGCTGCACTGGTTCTTCATCGAGTGGTACTCTGGAAAGAAGAGGTGAGGCCACACACACACACACACACACACACACACACACACACACTCTCTCACTCTCTCTCTCTGCTTTCACAAGGTAAATAACAACCCAGTCATATCACAAAATATGCCTCAACAGGGTGAAACAAGACCCCAGTGTAAATTTGATAGCTTGTAGTAATTATAGTGTTAGCATTAGAACTGTCGATGTCAACTGCACCTTTTTACTGTTACAGCTATGCCTGGCTGTGCTTTAGGCTGAATTCGCACCAAAACAGACGTTGCAGCAAAAACACCAGTCCACCCTTTTATTTGAACGTGGGTAGTGCATTAGGCTGTGTAGGCTGCGGCGGTGGGGGCTGCAGGGGATGCTGAAAAAAAAACGCAGCAACTCGGCGGCAAAACGTTTAAACAGAATCAACTTTTGGCAACCCAACGTCATGCTGCGGTGGCCAATCATGTAAGCCGGCGATCAGACCAGAAGGCGCCCACGGGAAGAAGAACCTTGTTTACCATGTAGCATTGTAGCATTCCGCTGTTTACCAAGCAACTGTGAAGATGGAGAGACTGATCACTGCCGTAGTGACCTTTCCAGAGCTGTATAACCCTGCCATGTTGGAGTACAAAGATGTTAATCGCCGTGCAGTCGCTTGGCGTTGTATCGCTCTTCGAAAAGGGATTGCTGGTTAGTATTTCAACCCTGCGCTAATTGCTGCAACACCTGATTTGGTGTGAATTCAGCCTTACTGAAGGTGTAACAAGATGATTTCAGAGCTTTCTATTGGTTTGTTTACTTGATAAAAAACACATTAACTGGTGTTGGAAAATTGTGCCAGCTTCTAGTAAACAGGTCTGGTTAACTCCCTTTCAGCTTCACAGTAGCAAATTGAATCTAACGTCACGACTTTGCGTGTGTGTGGTTTACCTTCAGTAAACCAGGTTTATTTTTAGGAAACTATGGTAAATAAAGCAGGTTTCATCTCTGCTTGTGTCAGAGTCTGAGCTTACTGCTGCCAAACGTTTTAATTAGCTTTATTTATGGCATTGGTTTTATCTGTTTGTGCTGTAATATTTAATTCTTCTTAGTTTATTTTTAATATAGATAGATAGACTTTATTAATCCCCAAGGGGAAATTTCAGTGTTGCAGTAGTAAAAAGGAACAATAAAAATATTGACAAGATTTCAACATTTTCTGCCTTAGTCCCATGTTTTCTAGCTGGCCTTTGTTCTGAATGATATTCATCCATGAAAGTAACCAATGTCTATGGGATGACTTACAGTATGAGGGCTCTTGAAGCGAATGGCAAGTTTTTGCTGCAGTCAGAGCTGTAAGTAAGGCTCTTTGTTGTAACAAGAGTGCTGTCTGTTTATGTCTTGTGCCGTTAGTTAATAAAACTAATGTTAAAAACATTTTGTTACACTTACGGTCAATTTTTCTATACTGAGTGCTTTTACTTTTGATACTTTAAGTATATTTTTTATAATACATCTGTACTTGTACTTAAGTAACGTTTTCAAAGCAGGACTTTTACTTGTAATAGAGTATTTTTACAGTGTGGCATTGCTACTTTTACTTGAGTAAAGAATATGAATATTTGCTCCACTACTGTTCATGGCTAAAATATTTAAGTGTTAATATTATTAGCACACTGGTTTTGCAAAGGTTATGTTTCAAAAGGTGCTTCTGAATTAAGAGTGCACCACTGATTTCAGAAACATATATAGTGGTGATTAGCATGGTGGTGCAGTGGTTAGCACTGTCAGCAGTCTGTGTGGAGTTTGCATGTTCTCCCCGTGTCTGTGTGGGTTTTCTCCAGGTACTCCGGCTTCCTCCCACCATCGTTAGGTTGACTGACAATTCTAAATTGCCCGTTGGTGTGAATGTTTGTCTCTATTTGCCAGCGACTGACTGGCGACCAGTCCAGGGTGTACCCTGTACCCCGCCTCTCGCCCAATTTCAGCTGGGATTGGCTCCAGCCCCCCTCCAAGGATAAGCAATATGGATAATGGATGGATACAGTGGTGATGTGCTAGTTTCAGAGATGAAGCTTTGAACTATACGTGACAGATCAAAGATAGATACATACATACATAACATAACAGATACATAACATAGATAGATAGATAGACTTTATTAATCCCCAAGGGGAAATTTCATAGTTACAGTAGTAAAAAGGAATAATAAAAATATTGACAAGAAAAATGGAATTAACAAATAGAGATTTTTATATATACAGTGGGTACGGAAAGTATTCAGACCCCTTTAAATTTTTCACTCTTTGTTTCATTGCAGCCATTTGCTAAAATCGAAAAAGTTCATTTTATTTCTCATTAATGTACACTAAGCACCCCATCTTGACAGAAAAAAACAGAAATGTAGAAATTTTTGCAAATTTATTAAAAAAGAAAAACTGAAATATCACATGGTCATAAGTATTCAGACCCTTTGCTCAGTATTGAGTAGAAGCACCCTTTTGAGCTAGTACAGCCATGAGTCTTCTTGGGAATGATGCAACAAGTTTTTCACACCTGGATTTGGGGATCCTCTGCCATTCTTCCTTGCAGATCCTCTCCAGTTCCGTCAGGTTGGATGGTGAACGTTGGTGGACAGCCATTTTCAGGTCTCTCCAGGGATGCTCAATTGGGTTTAGGTCAGGGCTCTGGCTGGGCCAGTCAAGAATGGTCACAGAGTTGTTCCGAAGCCACTCCTTTGTTATTTTAGCTGTGTGCTTAGGGTCATTGTCTTGTTGGAAGGTGAACCTTCGGCCCAGTCTGAGGTCCTGAGCACTCTGGAAGAGGTTTTCTTCCAGGATATCTCTGTACTTGGCCGCATTCATCTTTCCTTCAATTGCAACCAGTCGTCCTGTCCCTGCAGCTGAAAAACACCCCCATAGCATGGTGCTGCCACCACCATGTTTCACTGTTGGGATTGTATTGGGCAGGTGATGAGCAGTGCCTGGTTTTCTCCACACATACCGCTTAGAATTAACGCCAAAAAGTTCAATCTTGGTCTCATCAGACCAGAGAATCTTATTTCTCATAGTCTGGGAGTCCTTCATGTGTTTTTTGGCAAACTCTATGCGGGCTTTCATATGTCTTGCACTGAGGAGAGGCTTCCGTCGGGCCACTCTGCCATAAAGCCCCGACTGGTGGAGGGCTGCAGTGATAGTTGACTTTGTGGAACTTTCTCCCATCTCCCTACTGCATCTCTGGAGCTCAGCCACAGTGATCTTTGGGTTCTTCTTTACCCCTCTCACCAAGGCTCTTCTCCCACGATTGCTCAGTTTGGCTGGACGGCCAGGTCTAGGAAGAGTTCTGGTCGTCCCAAACTTCTTCCATTTAAGGATTATGGAGGCCACTGTGCTCTTAGGAACCTTAAGTGCTGCAGAAATTCTTTTGTAACCTTGGCCAGATCTGTGCCTTGCCACAATTCTGTCTCTAAGCTCCTTGGGCAGTTCCTTCGACCTCATGATTCTCATTTGCTCTGACATGCACTGTGAGCTGTAAGGTCTTATATAGATAGGTGTGTGCCTTTCCTAATCAAGTCCAATCAGTTTAATTAAACACAGCTGGACTCCAATGAAGGAGTAGAACCATCTCAAGGAGGATCAGAAGAAATGGACAGCATGTGAGTTAAATATGAGTGTCACAGCAAAGGGTCTGAATACTTATGACCATGTGATATTTCAGTTTTTCTTTTTTAATAAATTTGCAAAAATTTCTACATTTCTGGTTTTTTCTGTCAAGATGGGGTGCTGAGTGTACATTAATGAGAAATAAAATGAACTTTTTCGATTTTAGCAAATGGCTGCAATGAAACAAAGAGTGAAAAATTTAAAGGGGTCTGAATACTTTCCGTACCCACTGTATATCTCACATCCCCTTGTGTGATGTGAATCATTGTCCATTATGCTGAGCAGTTTGTGCAACATCCTCCTCTCCACCACCACCTCCAGGGGCTCCAGAGCAGTCCCCAGCACAGAACCAGCCTTCCTAACCAGCTTGTTTAGTCTCTTAGTGTCATTGGCCCTTATGCTGCTGCCTCAACAGATAGCTGCGAAGAAAATTGCACTTGCAACAATAGATTGGTAAAAGATATGCAACAACTTGCTACACACGTTAAAGGACCTGAGCTTCCTCAAGAAGTAAAGTCTGCTCTGTCCCTTCCTGTAGACAGCCTCAGTGTTGCACTTCCAGTCAAGTCTGTTGTCAAGATGGACGCCCAGGTATCTGTAGTCCTCCACCTCTTCCCCCAGGATGGAGATGGTGTTCAACGTAGTGCTGGTTCTCCCGAAGTCCATGACCATGTCCTTTGTCTTGGCCACATTCAAGAGGAGGTGGTTGTTCCCACACCACGCCACGAAGCGGTCCAGCAGTTCCCTGTACTCAGTCTCCTCTCCATCCCTGACACACCCCACAACTGCAGAGTCATCTGAGAATTTCTGCAGATGGCAGCACTCTGAGTTGTACTGGAAGTCCGAGGTATACAGTGTAAAGAGGAAGGATGAGAGTATAGTCCCTTGCGGTGCTCCTATGCTGCTTACCACCTGCAGACTACAGTTTGTATGGCTGAGGGGATGTCTACCCGCATCGTCTGGAGCTTCTCTCGTAGCAGTATCGGCTGAATTGTGTTAAAGGCACTAGAGAAATCAAAGAACACGATCCTCACAGTGCTGCCAGCTTTGTCCCGGTGAGAGTGTGCTCGCTGCAGCAGGTAGACAATGGCATCCTCAACCCCCACCTCAGAGCGATAGGCAAACTGCAGTGGCTCCAGGGAGGTGGTCACCTGAGGTCTAAGATGATCCAACACCTGTCTCTCCAGGACTTTCATGCAGTGCGATGTTAAGGCAACCAGTCTGTAATCATTGAGGGAAGACTTCTTTGGTACCAGAACAATGCAGGATGTCTTCCACCGCACTGGAACCTTCTCCTGGCTCAGGCTCAGATTGAAGAGGTGCTGTAGAATCCCACATAGCTGGTCAGCGCAGGTCTTCAGGACCCTGGGGCTGATGCTGTCCGGACCTGCAGCTTTGTTCTGACGAAGTCTCTTCAGCTCATTTGCTTTGTTCAGGCTTCCCTCAGCCTGATTCTTCTTCACCTTGAACCCCGTGATTGTTTTCATCCCTGCCCACACATCCCTCACATTGTTATTCTGGAGCTTTTTCTCCAGCTTCCTCCGATATGCCTCTTTGCTCTCCCTCAGTCTCACTTTCAGCTCCCTCTGCACACTCTTCAGTAAATCTCTGTTCCCCTCCTTGAAGGCTCTCTTCTTCCTGTTCAGCAGCTCCTTCAGGTCGCTGGTAATCCAGGGTTTGTTACTGGGGAAACATCGCACTGTCTTGGTGGGAATGATATTATCCACACAGAAGTTAATGTACTCTGTTATGCAGTCTGTCATGGAGTTGATGTAATTTCCATGGGGTTCACAGAGTACATCCAAGTCTGTGGCCTCGAAACACCCCTTCAGACTCTCATTCGCTTCCTGTGACCAACTCCTCACAATCCCTTTGGTCACAGGCTGCTCCTGAACAACAGGTCTGTAGGTGGGGGTGAGAAGTACCAAGTTGTGATCTGATCTGCTGGGGGGGGGGTCCAGCATTTTATTTTCTCTTATGGGGCAGTTGACATACTGCCAAAAGGTTGGAATTGTAGTAGCAAGAGAAATATGATTAAAATCTCCAGAAATAGCTATAAAGGCATTTGGGTGTTTGTTTTATAGTCTGGCAGTAACTGAATTAATGACATCACATGCCACGTCAGCATCAGCTGATGGTGGGATGTAAACAGCGACAATAATGGCGCATGTGAACTCCCTTGGCAGATAGTATGGATGCAAACTCACTGTGAAGGAGCATCTCTGTAGCCCGAATATTGAACTGTTAGCCGTAACATGTCCAGGATTACACCATCTGTACCCCTCCTCTCTTCTTACCGCTCTGTCTGCAGTCTCTGTCAGCCTGTACAGTCTGAAAGCCGTGGATGGTGGAGTTTGAATCCGGAATATGTGTTTCACTGAAACATGGCTGCAGGAACATAACACTGCACTCCCTATATTCCTGCTGTGTCCTCGTCAGTGCCCCAAGTTCATCCATCTTATTCACCAGGGACCTTACAATAGAGGGAATAAATGGTTTAAACTTCCTCCTCCTTGCTCTCCTTATGGCCCCAGTCTGGCATCCCCGTCGTCTCCTCTTCAACTCGGCTGGAAGTTTGAGTCTCTCTCCGGTCAGCAGTGAAGGTTTAGAGAGAGCCACCAGCTGGTCACGAAGGTAAACAATACGCCCGCATTCAGTCGTTGGCATGGTGACCCGGCACAACAAAAAAGTGCAAAAAAATTAAGCAAATTGGCTCTACCACACAGTATCCATTTCAGTTTGAAAAAATTCGAAAATAAATTAGCTGAATTGAGTGTTACGAAAAACCACTGAACATTACACGGAGCTGCTCCAACAGGCTGCCACTAGCGTGGCGCCATCTTGTGTTCTGTGGTCATTTCACTTAAATATGTGTTAGAATGGGTCTGTGATAAAGAAAATTCACTTCTGTGTTTCTGTTGTTTGATCTTGTGTTGCTCTGTCTGTTGTTGTGTGTTCAGCTCCAGTGCTCTGCTGCAGCACATCACAGCCATGTTGGAGTGCAGTGTGTCAGCTGTGGTCACCTTGCTGGTCACAGAGCCGGTGGGAATGCTCAGTATCCGGTCCTGTCGAGTCCAGATGCTGTCAGACTGGTACACCATGCTGTACAACCCCAGTCCAGACTACGTTAACACATTACATTGCACCCAGGAGGCCGTGTACCCACTGTAAGTACTGACAAGCCTGGGCAGATTTTATTCTACAATTAATGAAATAAAATGAAACTAAAGTCTTTGAAACAGCATTTAGATCTTGGAAAATAAAATGGAATGGCTCCATATGTATTTAACTCTGTTTCATAAAATATCCTGCAAAAAAAAAAGGGAAAATTAAACTTCCAGAAAATCAGTTGAGTAAATAAAATATGAAAATTCCATATAATAAAAAAAGAGAGACCTAGAGACCTTCTTTTTTGTATCAGGAGGCTGCGGTCTAGTTCTAGCTGTAGTTGTAGTTCTTTGTATTGTCACAACAATTACAGTGAAGCAGTCGTTGCCAATGAAATTCTTAGATCTCAGGCTCCCTCCAGCTGTGCTCTCACAGATTTATATCTAAAAAGAATGGAGTGTATTTAAACTTTTGACCCACTGAAAATCTGTTGTAGTAAATAAAAGCTGACATAAATTTCTTTTTTGGCTATTATTTAAACATTCTCTTATGGAAACAAAGTAGATATCCAATTGACTTAACACAAGAAATGTATGGTAACATGAAATATGTGGAGTTGTGAAAAATTGAGTTTGAATGTCTTTAGCCTAGGTGTATTTAAATATATGGCCTCAACTGTCCATCATGTACCTTCCACTTAATTGTGATTTGCTTTATATTTTGGCTCATGGGCTTCGACTGAATCCTCTTGTTTTTGTGTTCCTCAGCTACACCATTGTGTTAATCTACTATGCGTTCTGCTTGGTGCTGATGATGCTGCTGCGTCCTCTGTTGGTGAAGAAGATAGCATGTGGCCTGGGCAAATCCGATCGCTTCAAGAGCATCTACGCTGCTCTGTACTTCTTCCCCATCCTCACTGTGCTGCAAGCTGTGGGGGGAGGACTCCTCTGTGAGTATCAGAAAGAGAAGCTGAGTTGTTTCCTAATTCCATAAGGAGTTTTCGTGTGATTCTGACTAAATTACAGTTTGAATAACGATGCTAAATTGTGTAGGTTGACCTGTGCAGCTGCGAGTGACAGTTTGTATGTTTCAGACTATGCGTTTCCCTACATCATACTGGTCCTGTCTCTGGTCACACTGGCTGTTTACATGTCTGCCTCTGAGATACAGGTAATAAACCTCACTGCACTATGTGTGTGTAATATGGAGCAGATTCATTTAATTTTGTAAATTTTAAGTAAGTCATTTTTACTTTGAAAGTCTAAGTCAGAAGAGAAGTTGTGTTTAATCACAACTAATTAAACATTAATAATACATTGATTTATTTAATTGTATTGCACTTAAAATGCGCATTAAAAAACTGAAAAAAAGCACAATTCAAAAGGAAGCATTTAGTTTTTAAGCTGTTAGGAAACTAGAGTTAAGTTGGTTAAGGGAAAATGCAGGACTTAACCAATGATGTCAATGTGATTTCTTCCCTTGGTGGTATTTGTCTTAATATTATTGCAGGGAAAATTGTAATGCTAGTGATACAAAAACAAACAGTTCAATTCAATTCAATTCAGTTTTATTTATATAGCGCCATATCATAACAAAGTTATCTCAGGGCACTTTTTCGAACAGAAGCAAGTCTAGACCGACTCCCTATATTTACAGAGACCCAACAGTTCCCACCATGAGCAAGCACTGTGCGACAGTGGCAAGGAAAAACTCCCTTTTAACAGGTAGAAACCTTGAGCAGAACCAGGCTCAAGGTGGGCGGTCATCTGCCTCGACCGGTTGGGTTGAAGGGGGAGGGGGGAGCGGGAGAGAGAGAGCAGGAGGAAAGAGAACGTACAGCAGCATAATACAGTTCCACATAGGGATGTAAGGCAATAGATATGGTAATGGCATTGATGTTAACACCAACAGAAACAACACTAAGAGCAACACTATATTAGCAATACTAATAATTTCAGTAAGTTCAGTGTTTGAGAAGCATTTCACAGTCACTGAACATTTAGTGTGTGTTTATTGGAAGCTGATCTCCCAGTATTATTCATTCTAACCTGTTTGTGTGTGTGTGTGTGTGTGTGTGTGTGTGTGTGTGTGTGCGTGCGCGCGCTCTCACCCTCCGCCACCACAGTCTTTTAAGAACCTGGTTGCCAGGAAGAAGCGTCTGGTAGTCCTGTTCAGCCACTGGCTGCTCCACGCGTACGGCATCATCTCAATCTCCCGATTGGACAAACTGGAGCAGGACCTGCCACTGCTGGCCCTTGTTCCCGGCCCCGCCCTGTTCTACATAGCCACAGCCAAATTCACTGAACCCAGCCGCATCCTGTCTGAGGGTGGCAACGGACACTAAGTGTCCAAATCCAACACCAACAACATTTTACAAACTGCTACAGTCAGCTAATGGCCACATGGTGACGACTATATAAAAATGGTGTGCAAGTACATTAACAGTTCAAGTTAGATAGTAAGTGATAATAACTACTCTAGGTTTTTTTTGGTTTTTTTTAATGAATGTAATTCCATTTCATGATAACTGATTTCCAGATCAGTCCACACGGCTGAATGCCATCTTTAAACATACAAATCTTCCCATGGGTGTATAACTAAAACTAGCCTTTCACTCTTTGCACAATCCAAGTTGAGAACTGCTCACATAACTGTATACAACATTACATGCTGGCATGGTTGCAAATAATGTTTCTATTCATTCTAAGTAGATGAATCTATTAACTATTTTTAATTCATTCTCCTATAGTCCATAAAAAATAATGACAAATGCCAATGACAAGTGATGTCTTTAAATCCTGAATGCACTATTCCCATTTTACCTGCCTGTCTTATATTTATTTGACATCATCCCAAGTGTGGTGAGAGACTTTTTTTATTTTTTATTTAGCATTTTTGTGCATCCTGTACATTTTCTTGTAAATACAATAAATGGTGTGAATGAAGAGTGATGGGGCCCTGGTTGCTCAGAGATTGATCGGGCCTCATGTATTTAACAAAGGCGTAATAGAAGTACACCTCCAGCCAGGTGAGGCCCAATTAGTGCCGCACATGTATTACCATTACATTGGAGTCACACAGCTGAGCATCTGTTTTTCTGAAAGAGAAATCCCTGGTAATCTTTGAAAAATCTAGTTCTGAAGGTATTTCCATCTGGATGAAAATATTCTGTCCGCTGAATGATGAAAAAAGATTTTTAACCAGTTAACAAGGTGCGACTCTTGTTTGCTGGAAATATATGGCCTTGCTAGATTTGTAAGTTTTATCATCCATGTCTGTCTATATCAATGGGTATTAAATTTTTTTATTTTAATACACAATTACATGTTTATATATTTTCCTGTGTTGTACAAAACTAGCAAAGAGATAAGAGAGCCTGGACAGGAAATGGGCTCAAACTTTTTTATGATGCAGCAGACAGAATATTTTTTCATCCAGATGCTTAGTCTTTTAAGGTTCTGGAAATCCCTTCAGAGCTGTAGTGGGTGCTACAACTTTGAGGATTTTTCAGAACTGGCCAGGAATTTATCTTTCCAACTAAAACACTAACCCGTGATAATATGAGAGGCACAAACGGGGGTTAGGCAAGGGTAAACATGTCAGTAATGTAACTGCTGTGTATTTCACTGAACTTAATTGTATTTGTTGTAAAGATATAATCACTGAAACACACAGAAGCACCTGTCTCTTATTTTGGTGCTTATGTCATGCTGTTTTGTCCTCTGTGTCCTGAACCAAGCTGTAATCCTTTAAATGGCCTTTGATGGTTGTTGAGTTGAAGCTGCTAATGTACTATATATTATGTTTATTATTGTAAATGTGTATATATATGCTTGTAAATATGAGTATTTGTGTTCAGTAGGATTTGCTCCGTGCACACAAGCTCAATTACAGATGAATGTTTCACAACAATGAGCAATATTTAAAGTTGAGTGTACCTACCTGTATAATTTCAACTACATGTGCTCTGTATCTGTTATTGAATCTGTCTAGTGAACCCTGTCAGCATGAGCTCAAACCTCAAGTATCTGAGTCACCATAATGAGCCACTTAAGCATATACCTGCTGTCAAAGTCAAACAGCGTGGTCTCCGTGATTTTACTGCCTCATGCAAATCTAATCCAGCTCCATCCGACCCAATATGCAGAGCACACATAACCACACCCGGAGCCTATTTCCAGAAGCAGCTTTACTCTGTTTTAAGGATCACCTTGCTGAAAAAAAAAAAATGATCATGTCTGTTCAATCAGTCCATGTTCCAGAGTCGAGGGGTTTCATTTAGCAAAGTTGACCAGATAACTGTGAACCCGCTTCTTGTAACATTGGATGCTTTTGCTAGTGTAAATACAGTCATATCTATGGAACACTAATGTTTTGTATACAGTGTTAATGTGTTATGAGGCTGTTCCAAATGTAAATGCAAGAAATAACTTTTTTCTTGTCATATGATTATACAAAATGTTTTGAATGCATTTTGGATTGCGTATGTGACCTACAGGAAGTGGAAATAATACAGGCAACATCAGACTACTGTGCTCTAGCTGTTCTGGTGGCACACTGAGCTCTTTCTGTCTGTTTCTGAAAGTAAATGCATAAGATAGTAAATGACAAGGCTGCTCTAGTTAATTTGCAGTCTCTTGCCTGTGGGAATAGGAATTTATTATCAAGTTGATTGTTTGCAGCAATATGAGATTGAATTTGGTAGATTTTCAACTGACATGTCAGAAACTATTCTTTTCAGAAGTACTAAGCATTTATTCGAAGAAGAAATTGTCTTATTGGAGCTATACAAAATGGAAAAGAGGGAACTATTTTTTGTGTTATCTAGGAAAAAGAATCAGTGGATACCAACTGAGGAATCAGGGCAGAGGGGGGATGTGTTCTCACGCTTCAAGTCTGACAACAATCTCGAGATGAATGAGCATGTCAAAAACTGTGTGCCTTAGTCACTGGAGATCTAACATCAAGCCTCTGTTATGTTTTTTAAATTTATTTTTTCACTATAACCTGTCTTTTTGACTGCCCTGTTATGGCTAAAGGAAGTTACGATATAATTAGACATTTACTGTCAGCAGTAGTGAAGAGTTTATATGTCTTCCATATAATACTGGTGGATGATGATGGTGATAATGTTTGAACCACTGATGACTGGGCTTGGATGATGATAGCTGGATGTACTCCAGGCTTTATGTTATGCCGTCACTGATGTACATTGTTTTGTATAGGCTTGTGTAGTCGTAGTTTTGTTTATTTTACGTTTCTCTAGGGATGGCAATGGCTGTCGGTTGTTCAGTCCACCACTTTGGTCTAGACTAAAACATCTTAACTATTGGATGGATTGTCATTATATTTCTGTACAGACATTCATATCCCCTTCAGGGTGAACTGTAATAACCTTGGTGATCCACTGATTTTTCATCTAGCGCCATCAACAGATCGACATTTCCATTTGTCCAATACTTTGGTGTAATAATACCTGGAAAATTAATGACGATCCAGTCAGCCTCAGCTGTACTTCGTGTTTTGTGCTAATTAGCACATGCCAAACTAAGAACATTGTCATCCAAGCATGTTAGCATGCTATGTTAGCATTTAGCTCAAAGCACTGCTGTGCAAAAGTAGCATTACAGCCTCACAGAGATGCTAGCATGATGACTACAGACTTTGTCTTGTTATATGTTTTATGCATTTTATTATGTTGTATCTATCTTATGATCAAGTCTGTCTTGGGGTCGGGGTTAGGGTTAAGGTTAGGGTTAAAAGTACAATGCTGCAGTACAGTCTGAAGTACTTTTATTTCCACCTTATACTACTATATACTTCTACTACATTTGACAGCTATAGATACTACACTTTGCAGATGAAGAGTTTACATACAAAACATGATCAGTTTATGATGCCTTGTTATAGGTTAAACTACCAGACTTTATAAAGTAATAAGAATTAGCTCCACCTCAAAAAGCGATGGTACTAAAATGCTAATGCGAATGCACCTGTAATAAAAATCCAACAACAATACTAATAATACTCTCATTACATTTTGCTAATACGTCTGTGCTACCACTTAAGTCGGAAAGAGCAAAGTCTTTTGAAATTGTGGTATTGCTATGTTTATTTACTGTAAGTGCTGGTGCAAGGTCAGGTGGATTCACATCTTGATTTGATATTAGCCTTGATTTTTCAGCTCTTCAAAGCTGGTTTAAAATTTATCTGGAGCTGTTGTCACAGCAACCAGTTCCCCAAACGGCATCTTATTCAGTTTACCGGGTCATGAACTACACTTCTTTGGGTGAACCCCAAACTATATGAACCCATTTTCGCATACAAGAGATGATGTAAGATTTAATAATTATGATTTTAAATGAGAACATGAAGGTTATCGATCGGTTATTGATAAACCCAGCTCAACTCAACTGAAAGTTTCATTTGTCAGACCAATGGAACCATAAAATATGGTATTTAACTATTTTTGTCATTTGAACACTAACATGTATGAAATTCACTCACATCTTTGCTGACTTTATACACTTAGTAAAACCACATTTGAAGAACAGGGCCCTGATGTTCACTGTGATGGATCACACAAATCTAGCAAGTTCTAGAGTCTACCAATTCACTTTTACAATGGAAATGAATGGGAAAATCAATGGCGGTGGAAAATCTGAAACACTACAGAAGAAGCTTTGTGATTTTGTTAAATGGGATATAACTTTATAGTCACTGGTATCTTATCAACAATGCAAATGACCTCATCTTTCACGTGTCAACATTTTCTGCAGACATTGCTGTAAAACTCAGTGACAGCCAAAGAACATTTTTAGGAACGCTCACTTTTAATCATAGACATTGCAATACATTTTGATTCAATATTTCTTTTGTAGGCACGCATAAAACTCTCAGTGCAAATGCCTTACAAACAATAATTGATATTCAAAATAATTGATTACAGTTTCTTAAAACAAGGACAAATGCAGCATGGCTACAGTAAATCAGTGGTGAACATACTGTACATTACCATCAGTGATGATGTTTCCCCTGGAAACCTTTTATACTCAGTAGTAAACTTTAAAATCTGCACCGGTGTATTAGGGCCATTGTTGGTAAAAAAAAAAAAATTAATTAAAAAAAAAAGAAATTATAAAAATGACCGAGCCGGGGGAGGGGGGTAATATTCTGAAAAATAAACAATTTTTTCCGAGGTTTTTTTTCTTGTAAATGTGTGACTTATATCTCGAGACATTTCTCTGAATATTACACCCCTCCATCGCTCTGTAATTAATTGGTTGTTTTTTCTTTACCTACAATGGCCCTAATACGCCGTTGTAAACATCAGTGTGATGACTGTAGTTGTGTTCTTCTACAACAGTGTGTGGACAGTTAACCTGGACACCTGCACATTTGAATAATCTGTCAGCAGAATGTACAATAACAAGAGAAAAATGTTCCAGACTACCAGAACAATTAAAGGTCAAATCAAACAAAAATCCACCTTTAGATACTCCCATACAGTTACAAATTCATTTGTGAGATGACAATCAGTTGTTTGTTTTGTTTGTTTAATTAATTTTCCTTTAACCAGCCATTTCTCTTAAGAATAACTCTATATTCATATGCAACTGTTTTGCATTAGACTGAACAGTTTTTAGTGAACATATGTTTATTCCGACCTCATGTGCATCAGCATTTGCCATTTGTTTCCTACAGTATCCACTCTGGGCAATTACGGCAGATTAACATTTTAATGATTATGTTAAGGGAACTTGTACACTTGGTTACAAGTTGGTTATAACATTTAACCAAGACGATGGCCTTGGTTAAATACTGAAAAAGTCATCGCTTACTTAAAGCTCGAGAAAGACAACCCAGTCAAACACTCTTATGTTCTCCTTAACAAAATGTCATCCATCCACCCCATCTAACGTCCCACTACTACCTGCAAGAAAACATTGCCAGTGAATGCAAATAGATAACACAAAAAAAGTTCACATGTGCAGGTGATCCATAGGAGACAGGGTTGGCCTCATCTACTTCAGTTTGCAGTGTGAACACTGAGCTTGGGATTTTCAGTATGTGTTTGTGATTATGGACATATTCCTTATTTAGAGACTAACAACACCTGAGCCTGAGAAGGCTTTCAGAAGATACAGAAACCTCAGAGGATTTTGAGTATGATGACAATCAGATATGGTGATTAAAAAGAGGCTTTTTGTGTTAATTGCACATAACTAAAACAGTCTGACAGGTAAAGACAATTGTGTAACCTAAATGTTAAACAGACTTTAAGAAAAATACAAAATGAAGGTATTTCACAATATAGCCCAAACCCCAAAACAATATCTAGTCTGGTATGATGATATTGACATTCTATCAGTATACTGACCATCTCTATGCATAAATAAACTTTGAACCATAACTACACTGGAGTGTTCCACTGAGTAGCTGGCATTCACAGTGTCAGTGGAACTTGTGATGCTCTCTGGCCATGTGGGGAGTAACTGTCACACTGCAGTGTGGCAGACCACATTAGCAGAGACAAACTGGAAGACTATACACGTTGTTTGCATCCAGTATAAAAGTTTAGTTTTGTCACAAGAACACTACTGTATCTGATGAATACATTTAGTTTCCGATTCAAAATGGTGAGTTTTATCCCAATTTATCAATTTTTTATCTTTCCATGAATGTGAGAGAAATCATTAACTACACACTTAACATTTCTGTCAGTTCCCCTGAAATGAAGAGGGCTTCTACCTGTATCTATGCATCGATGTGCAATTTCTGGACTGATAACAATAACTGGTAATTATGAATACTGATCATTTCACCTGGTACAGGTTAATTGGGCAAGCACCGGCACCAAGACATAGAGAGCAAGATCGCTTACTTATTTAGAACTGAACTCATTCAGAACCAGGTTATGCGTGTGGCACCCTTTCCACAACTATTGTAAAGTCTTTGCATTACGTAATTACCAGCTAAAATTCCATTATTGGAACAATAACAATAATTACATTATCTCATTTATCAACAATCAATATATTTTGCATCCCTAGTATCTATCACAAAGTAAAGATTTTACAGCAAGAAGGTTTCACAAGAACACAACATGTACTGTATGTCAGTGTTACATTCAGACTGTTGCTTATGATTGATTATTAGTTATATTACTGCTGCGCTTGCACACCACATTAACATACTTTATGTTAGCAAAGATCTCTCATCTTTTTAAGTGAAACACTCCACACAGATGTGTGCAGTTCTGTTTCCTGAGTGCTGGGACCCCTCCTGGCCTTCACTCTGTAGCCTCTGACTCAAACAGAAACAAACCATTTCCAACAATGTCTTCCTGTTCCTTTAAATCAGTTGATCAATACCATTACGTCATAATAACAATAGCAGAGGCAGCAGAAGCTCCAGACCAGACGATCCTGAAGAATGGACCCAGTTTTGGTTTTACGTTTACTGAACAAGCTTTTACCCATTTCTAGAAACCTGCTAAGCCACCATCACTGCAGAGTAGTACAGCCCTCTCCACAGCCCAACCCCACCCCCAAAAGCACAGATCCACTGCAGATTCCAATCCAAACATTCATTAGCATGGGTCCCGCATGTGGAAGCAGTAACCAAAGAAAACAGCAGGCTCCACTCTGATTATCAGCTCTCATTACTTCTGGATGTAGATGATGATGATGCACAGAGTTCCCACCAGTCCCAAGGCCTGGATACCAAGGAACCAGAGCAGCAGCCAGAAGAAGACAATCACTACTGGTTCCACTATCTTGTCCCCAAAGTACATCTGGCTGAAGCCCATCCCCCGCAGACACTTGTTGAGCATCCCAAACAGGGTCCCCATCCGCTCACAATCATCCAGCTGAGGCTCTCTGGTGGTGGGGTCGTCCATGTGTGGCCATCTGGTGCTGGGATCGCTGGGAGGTCGAGGTCCAGTCTGGCTGCCATCAACCTGTGGAGAAAAAGTTCAGGACAGGTTGAAATCCACATGAACATGGACACACAGCGACAGTGAAGACCATCCCACACAAGCATTTGGCCATAAAATCCCCATCAGCCATGAACAGAACTGCTCCTATACTGTTCACATACCTCATTAATTAATCATGCCCCATGTGGCTTTGTTTTAAGCCCAAGGTGATGAATTCAAATTGCTGTCAATCGACTAATCAATTAATCAATTAATTGTTTTAGCTCTAAAATGAAGAGAGCACAACCAGTAGGTCTGACACCACTAACAGGTGATTCTTTGTCTTGTTTCTCATGCATTGCAGAAAGCTAGCCTGATATCGCCAGACCAATTTGCAAATGCAAATTAGTCAGGGTTCTCACCAGTCCCAGGGCCTGGATACCCAGGAACCAATATCACATTCATTGCACAATGATGGACATCCATGTCCCACAAGCATTCAAAACCTGTCCTCAGACTGTGTTGATATTTCTTTGAGCTCTGTTTACAGTGACAAATCGTTTGACCACTGCTTGCTGATCGTTATTTGTGACTGCTGCGTACCTGGAACACTCATGGCATAAAAGCATATTTAACAGGTTTTTAATAAGGTGATTTCAATGTTTATCGCAAAGCGAGTCTCATGCCTGGTGGCTTAAAAAGTTACGTGACAATTTGTACTCGATGTTTGCAATATAGTCATTTACTGCATCCCATGTAGAACAATATACATTGAGTATATTTCATATATTACCCACCCCTATCTCAAACATTATCAACTTATGGTGCGTTGTCAAGCCTTGCTCTACTACTATCCTTTATCATCTCCTCATATATCTATCATGACCTCTCATATCTAGTAACAGAAAGCTTACGCAAGGTTACACAATTTCCAGCTGTAATTCTTACTTGGATGCTGATGTGAACAGTACAAGTCAGACAACAGTAATTACAGTGACTTCCGTATTAGAGCATTATCTCCCTTGACAATTCCCAGAATTCATTGTAAAAAGCAGTGTGCCTGTTTCCTCACATAGGTGCACTGACTAGAAGTGATGTCACAACACTTCAGACTTAGATAAGGTAATAAGCAATCATTAAGAATAGTTAATTGCTAACTGGCACACCTAACATATTATTCATTTTATTAACTGTATGTGAAATGTGAATGTCATTAACAAGTGTGGATGCAGCTACAAACAGCTTATTAATAGTTTATTCTTATATAATAAGCAATACATATTTATTTATTATTTATTTTCATGACACTATCTCCCTTACTCTAAGCAGACATGTTGTTGATGTGACAGTCGGCCAGGTCATTATCATGCAATCCTCTGAGCTGTGTTATCACTGTCCCTTCTGTGGAAAATGAAACAGAATCAGAAACCTCATGGCAACCTGTAATCCCATTCACTGTATAATGATTTACTTCCTCTGAGACACACCCCATCATGTCTGCAATGGTACACTACAGTCGCTCTATACATTCCACCTGGGGTTTTTTTCTGAACAGCTCACATTCCATTAAGAATTTTTTTCCCTGCCTGTGGTGATTTGACTAGTAGAAAGCAGTGCACAACAGGCTACAGCCAGATTTGAAAATAAAATCTTACAGACAATGAAGAAATGACAAGTCATAAACTAAAATGTAGGACCTTAATACAAGGAAGATGTTAACACTGTGAGTTACAAAGAACACTGGTCATACATCAAAGACAGTGGCACTGATATAAATCACAGATTATCTTGTCAAACAGTGATTGTGTGTTACTTCTTAGTCTGAAGGAGTAGTGAGATAGGTCTTTGCAGTTTGAACTAAACATAATGTAGAATCCTAATACAACTAGCAAAACAACCCCAAACATAGTAAATGATCCAATTATCCAAAAATTTCACCAAAACAGTATGTTTTATTTTAAAATAATAGGTTAACACGCACCAAGACTTAAATGTTGTTTGGTGTTTGCAGTTTGGACTCCCATTGTGATTACATTGCGGGCATAATGACTTCCAAATAGTAGTTAAAGCTCAACTACTGTGGGATGAGGACTGTCAATAGTTACCACTTTCACTCAAGTGAACAAACTCAATTTGATAATACATTAGATAGGCTACCTTCCCACTTTGTTAAACTGTCAAATCACTACTGAACTCAAGATAAGGCCTGTCACATGATGTTCTCTCTTGTGAAGAGTACATAGCACCAAACTACACTGAAAAAAGCGTCCCATTTAAAGTTTCTGCGCTTATACATGCAAGCTGAAAAAAAAGTTCACTTCGGTGTGTATACGCTACTGTATTATATTGTAAGTATTACACCAGGCAGTTCTTAACTATTGTTATTAACCATGCAACCACTAACCTATCGCACTCATATATATCCCGACTTGAATATTTGATCATGTTAATTCTTAATATTCATAAGTCATGTTCTAACAGGAATGTATCGCTTGCCTTTGAAAAGAAACATTTAAGTATCCGATTTTTGAATGGAGTTTGGCTCATGCGCTGATTATTGCGGCATGTTACAAAAGATAACTGCTAACTGAAAACTGTTAAAATGAGGTCGTAGGAAACTGACACTGACAAGCTCTTTCACTACCATAGGACCTCACAGTGGAACCACTCCCGAATCGTGGTCCATGAGTGTCTCGTGTCAGGGCGACAACGTTAGCATGTAATCGGCTACAGCTAGCTTGTTAAAGTACTTTTGCTTTACCCGGTATCGCTGGTGGTGTGTCTGCCTTGCACCGTGGACAGGTTGAGGAGTATGCCATCTTCTCTGGTTTTCTGACGGCAGCTCTTCAAATTCACGTCGACGAAAAACATACTGGTCATTTACAGGTGGCGTTACAGTAGACATTTTACAGCTAGTCCACTGACAGTAACTTTCAGAAATCAAAACATGCCAGTGAAGTGACTGATAGCACTGTCCCAATGGTCCGCCCTGAGAGACGCGCCGCGCGATCCCGATAAATTCGCGAGAGCTCAACAACATCATCCAACTGCAGAAACGCAGCGCCAGCAGTTCTACACGTGTCAACACGCGCCATCTACAGGCTATGATAGTAATTACAGCAGTCCTACTTGAAAATGTACACTACACTACACTTTGTTATGCCTTTATAGATCCCTTTACGAACGTAATCTATCAAATCTGTCACGCATGCCACATACATTGAATAGTTCTGAGGAAAATCTTTACTCGTCTTTTCAGAGGTTTTCAGATATGTACATAAAAGATAGCAGAGATGTTAACTCCATAAATACATGTGATCAATACAGAATCTTAAGTAAACTACATACCTTTAAGGGCATTGTATTCAGCCCAGTGTTAACTGGTGACAATAAAGATCAATAATCACACGTGTACAATTTCAGTTGTTATTCCTTACAGTTTATAACGCCTTAAAACTAGAAGATGGATGCATTAATTTAATCACTATCAAGAAGTTACTTTCTAAATTGGTGCCCATTTGTGCCACTATATTCTAACATTTTGTGTCTGGCAAGGCTGCATAAGTGGAATGCTGTAAAGTGTGTATGTAAACATATGCAAAACACAATAATAAAATATAATTTCTGGCAGGCTTTCAAGTCAGTTTTTAATTACACTTATAGTAAAATATTAATATTTGCTCATTTACATATTAAGTCACACATTATTTACAAAATTATATATACAGTGTATCAACAGGGTGCATTTTTACCCTAATTGGATCAAACTTTGAAATGCTCCTGTCCGCCATTGTCTTAGTCGTAATTTAAAAAGAAATAAAAACAAATTAGATTAGATTAGATTAGATTCAACTTTATTGTCATTACACATGTATAAATACAGAGTAACGAAATACAGTTTAGCATCTAATCAGAAGTGCAGAGAGCAGCAAGTGCAATAGTAAAAAGTGCAAATAGTCATGTGCAGATTATGTACAAATAAGTTATGTGAGCAGTTATGTACAGATAAGGGCAGTGTAAAAGGTGGGAATAATGAGAAATAATGAAAATAATACATTTGATTTCTTTTTCTTTACAAACAAATAATGGAAATAAAACTATGGGGCTTTTTTCCTATCTTTAATCAAGAGCATGGTCTTTTAGTTTGAGAGCATGTTTTATTGATTTCATGTTCAGATTTTGTAATACTCTCCCTCAAAACCCTGCTCTCGCACTCAAATAGCCCCTGCTTGCGTTTGGATTTGCTCTGCTTCTGCTCAAACTAGATGCTTGCACTCAGATATATTGCTGCTTGCACAGATTTCCTGTGCTCCAGCTTCAGCCCTTCTCCTCGCACTCAGGCTGCTTCTGTGTGCTCGTGGAATGTTTGCTCTCAGATTTCTGCTCTGCTCTTGGATTTTTTGTGCAACAAGCCTGACAAAATTTGCCAATGTTCCCCTCTTGTTAATGACCTATTTCTCTAAATAAAGTTGGGGAAAAAATGCGGCTATTAGAGTAAAATAAAAAGTACGGGCGTTAGTATATACTGTATATTAACTGCAGGGCTGGCCCAAGCCTTCATGGAGCACTAAGCAGAATTTGATTTGGGGGTCCCCCACCGCCTCAGCGCTGCCAATAGGCTACTATTCACTGTTGTTAATGCTTGATCATTGATTCGCACATGTACTGTAAATCTAACACACCCATTATCAGTTTTATTAGTTGTAGCTGTGTTGCTTACATTATACCAATGTCTGTCTGGCATGTTTTTACCCTTCTATGGTTTTAATCTTAAAAGGTAGCAAACTCACAAGAGTGTTCTGGTGTAAATTTGCACTTGAATATTCAAAGTGACACAGTACAAAGTGGCATACTGAACATGGTGTAGTGAAAAGTAACAAAATAAACCAGCAGACAATGCCTTTACTGTAAACAAGTTGCCCACTTGAATTGCCTTTGGTTTAAAACAATTTCAACATGCAATTTAAATAAAATAACTTAGATAAACAGTATACGCCTTAGAATCTGTGTTTCCTGGCTTTTCTGGAGGCAAAGTCCTTAATGACATCACTGTAAGAGATCTGACAGCCAACTTTGTTGTTGGTACTAATTAGTGCAAGTCCACTCAGTCTTTCTTGTGCCATGGAAGATCTCAAGTAGTTCTTGATCAATTTGAGCTTAGAAAAGCTCCGACCTGCAGACACAGCAGTCACAGACTCTCCCTGTGACTGTAGTCGGACAGGACAGATGACCACTCAGCTGGGTCACCTGGAGGAGCTGCTGATCCATGGTGCAGACTGGAAGTTGCTGAGGGAGTAGATGTGACATCGATCTCAGTGACCACAGAAGTAGAAGGACCTATAGGGAAATTAAGTGAATAATTAAAATACAAAATTTTCATCTCAGGATATTCTACAGTAACCTGAGCAAATAAAAAGGCTGCTGTGCTGTTGACTTACCAGCCACATCAGCTGAGGTTAAAACAGACACAGAAGAGACAGTAGGATCAGTGGATGCAGGTGTTGGTAAGTGCTCCTCACCTGCAGAGAAGGATGGACCTAAGATGAAAAAAAACAAAAAAAAAGCTAGCCAGTTATGTCATATTAAAAGGTAATGTGTCTGTCAACAACAAAAAAGATCTCACAAAAGGCAAGGTTTATCCATATAAATATACTGATCTGGGAAAATGACCCTTTGTTGAAAACTCACCTGCTGTATTAGCATCAGCTGAGGAGGTGGACTGCAGTGCTGAATGTACAGTGGCAAGATCATCACTGACACTTGGGGACGTATCAGGGGCAGGAGACGTTGGTTGTGCTCCAGCTCGCTCCTGGGGAAGTTTCATCTAGTATAAGTACATAGCTGATGAAACAGAATGAGTTTATTTTACCTAAAAATAAACTCATATTTATTTTACATAAATGATTATACTCGGCAGCAATTTGTACACATAAAACAACAACTCTTAATCTATAACTAACTAATTAAGACATAATGATAGTGCAATTTAACAGCAAAGACCCAAAATGTAATGTAAATAATATTAAGGTGTTATCAGTACCAAGTTTATGGAACAGAAGCTTTTGATTTTGATTACAGAAAAATATACCCATAATTGATCAGACTTGGATCGTTTGTCTGCCTGCCCATCCCTGGGTCCAAGGTGTAGGCTATTTTAATGTTCTATATCATCACACTATTGTTAATTTGATTTCTAATTTACTTTGATTACCTGCTATGAAACAACATTACCTTCGCCTAGTCATACTGCAGTTATTTTGGCGAAAGTAATGCAAAAGTAGTGTAATCAGTAACGCATATTACACAGACAGTAAATACTGTAAATTAACTTGTTACTTTCATTTGAAAGTAACTAGTAATATGTAATATATTTCATTTTGAAAGTGACTTGCCCATCACTGTACCCAGCTACAAGTTATTTTACACAGCAGAAAAAGCGTACCAAAAAACTAATCTATAACTAGTTAATTGAGATATTTTACCAATAATCACAAAATGCTACTGTTATCAGCATCAAGGTCAGTAAAGTTATACAAACTTGAAAAAGTTAGCTTGCTTTTATTTCAAACCCATGAACTATGAATAGCTACCTATCCATCTATCTGCCAGTTAAAATCAAATTTTGTTCAGCTAGCTAGTTAGCTACTTTGCTATTATACGTACAACTAGGTGGATTAAGATGTCAAGGCTATTTAGGGATGTTTATTCAAACGTTAACTTTCCTAAGACAAGATATACTACCTAAGCTATGTTGTTAACTAACTAGCTAGCTAACGTTAGCTTATGAAAATAGCCTAACTAACGTTAGCATATTTTAGGAAAGTTGACGTTCCCTGAACGTCCCTAAATCTCCTTGACATCTTAATCCACCTAGTTGTATTTAGTCATGCAAACAAACCTGTCTTGCTGTTTTTTCTCATATTCTGTTTTCTTCTTTTTTCTTTCCTCTGCTCCAGAAGGATATGTCCTTTACTGCACATTACTTTTTGCTGCTTTCTCCATCGACTAGGACAGGACTGTCTGACTGACTGTGCTTGCATCAAAATGCAGTGAACGTCCTTTACAGTGCGCATGAACGTGACACCAACAGAATGAACCGACCACATTTGGACCCAGCAGACAGCCACCCTCGCCTGCGGGCCTCCCGGGCTGCCTTAACCGCCACAGAATCTTTCTACAGATTCCTGGGGATTATTGTTCCACCGCCGGTGAGTGACCAGCCTCCCTCACCTTATGAGGCCCATATTCTTGGGGACCCGCGGAGGTCGTGGAAGAGGTGGTTGTTGGGGCTCCCGATGCCGTCTGCGGTCTCCGCTGCCCAGCGCCACAGAGCCTCCGCTGCCCAGCGTCACAGACCGACCTGCTTCTGTCCCTGTTTCCCAGTTGGCGGTCCGGCCGACTTCTGTTTCTGGTTCCCTGTCGGCGGCCCGGCCAACTTCTGTTCCTGTTTCCCGGTTGGCGGTCTGGCCGACTCCTGTTCCTGGTTTCCAGTTGGCGGCCCGCCAACTTCTGGTTCTGTTTCCGAGTCAGCGGTTCAGCCAACGCCGGATCCAGTTCCTGAGTCGATGGTCTGGCCAACTCCTGCTCCACGGACCCAGTTGGCGAACCGGCTGACATCTGTTCTTGGTTCAGAGTCGGTTTCTGGAACCTTTGTCCCTGTTCCTGAGTCGGCGGCCCGGTCAACTCCTCGTTCCCGGTTGGCGGTCCGGCCGACCTCTGTCCCTGTTCCCGAGTTGGCAGTCCGGTCAACACCAGTTCCTGTTTCCGAGTCGGCAGCCCAGCCAATGCCTGATTCACTGCCTGAGTCGCTGGTCCGGCCGACTCCTGCACCCCGGACCCAGTTAGGGAACCAGCCGACATCTGTCCTTGGTTCCGAGTCGGCAGTCCAACCAACGCCAGTGCCCGTCCAGCTGCCACCTCAGCTTCCTGCCCGTCCTTGCCGGCCTCCTGCCCGTCCTCTAGAGCGTCTCCTTCGTCGTTGCCGGCATCCCGTCCGTCCTCCAGAGTGGCTCCTCCCATGTAGCCGTCCTCCCGAGCGGCTCTCCATGCCCGGTCGTCCTCCCGAGCGGCTCTCCACGTCCGGTCGTCCTCTGGGCCGTCCGCCTGGAGGTTCCTGTTCAGCCTCTGTCCAGCCCCAGGTCTGGTGCCATCTACCAGGATGCTGAAGATGAAACGAGGGTGGACATTTCAGCAAGACAATGATCCCAAACACACAGCCAAGGACACTTTCAGCTGGTTTCAGAGAAAGAAAATAAAGCTGCTAGAATGGCCCAGCCAATCACCTGACTTGAATCCAATTGAAAATCTATGGAAAGAACTAAAGTTCAGAGTTCATAGAAGAGGCCCACGGAACCTTCAAGATTTGAAGACTGTTTGTGTGGAAGAATGGGCCAAAATCACACCTGAGCAATGCATGCGACTAGTTTCTCCATACAGGAGGCGTTTTGAAGCTGTCATTACCAACAAAGGCTTTTGTACGAAGTATTAAATAAATTTCAGTAAGCGTGTTCAAAACTTTTTCCCTGTGTCATTCCATTTTATTACACATAACTTAATTTCTGAACTTATTTATTTTGGTTTCTTTGAATGTATGGATTACTTGGGTTGTTACCAATAACTGGTGTAAATTTCATGTCAATAGCACCTTTAGAAATATATTTACTGAGAAAAATGGTGACGTGTTCAATACTTATTTTACCTGCTGTATACCGGTCCTCTCCCTTTGTTCTCTGTCGGTTCATTATTGGTTGTCTCTCCGTGTCATGTATCTCGTGTTTCCCTGCGTGTGGCTTCCTGAGTTTTGTAAGTTTATTTTGTATTTATTTATTTATTTTTGTTTGTATTTTATTACATTTGTATGTAATAAATCTTTGAACTTCTTCAGCCTCCCCGCCTGTCTGCACTTGGGTCCTCTCCCTGCTGCCTAGATGGCATATCCTAACACAATATACCAAATAAAAAACACATTCAATAGAAAGAAAAGCATTTCAGCTTTTGTTGAAAGTGTGTCGGTCTACTATTGGATGGATGGAATTAACGTCAGCTGGCTGGTTAGCTAGTTAGCTAGTCAAGTGAAACTAACCTGCCAGCATCATGATGCCACTGTTTAAGATAACGCGACTGCACAGAAGCTATTCGTCAGATGATGTCTGGGGATGAATGGCACTGAACTACAAGTAGTCCACTAATATAATTCTCTAGTAACCTGTACCACGCATGTAAAGATGTTGAGTAAAGATACCCCCCCCCCCCCAACACACACACACACACACACGGTGATCAGATGTGAAAGTCTGTAATCTTGCTGTTGTACAATTTTTGCCGCACCAAAATAAAGTTATTAGTTAACTTTTATTATATACACCTCAGAAAAAATACAGAGGTCTGGACACCTGTGACCTCAATGGTGGGTACGGCCTGACAGTATAGTTACTCGTTACTTTGCTGATTAATATTTTACACAGAAAATAGATGACCTTATAAATGCATTAAATGCAGATTGTCTTCAAGGCCCAAAAAGGCTTGGGCTGGCCCTGATGTTGTGATTTGTTATTCTGACAGTGAGGCGTGGGATTACATGCCACTTGTAAGAAGTGTAATCCCGGCTAATCTGGGATTCAGTTTCACTCTGCACTGTAGACAGCCTCAGACAGGAGAGGACTGGGAATATGGAGATACAAAGGGCCTGTCTGAGTACAGGGTTTGTCTGATGAAGGATGTATCTGCTGGTCCTCTTTTACATCTTGCAGTCCACTCTGTTTGCCGTCCACTCCTGTCCATCTTTATGTGCCTGCACGTACGGGAACAGTGGAATAGCAGAGCTCAGGTTGAGTGAGGCTGACTTCATTCTCATCTTTGTGTGTTTGTGTGTGCAAGTGATTTGTTTCTGCATGATCGTAACTCATTATAGCCTATTATATTTTAAAACATCATGTAACAAAAGCTCTATTATAACCAACACAGTAGTGCTAATGCAACAAATGTTGTATTTGGTGATGTCATCATTTGACAAATTTGGTTATAAATAAATATTTTGTCACTGAACGATATCCCATATGGCAAAAGAAAGGTGTAATCATGGTCTGCCCCATGCATATTAGTTTATAGTGTTTGGATAATAGTGGATAACATGCACAGGGACAGGTTTACAGTAATTTTGTTGCAACCAAATTTAGTACAGGCTAACAAAAAAATGTATCATTCCGACAATGATACATGTGGACAGTGACAGTGGACAATTATTATTATATAATATAATATACTGTTGATTTCGGTTGAAAAGTTATTCAAAAGCAAAAGCAACAGATTTCATTTATACCTGCACATTTACATAGTGAAGACCATCTTCACTTATGGAGGCTGGAGGGTGCCATCAGAAATATCAGTAGACACTTTCAGTGATTTTTTTTTTCTTTTCATTTAAAAATGTATAAATTTATAACAGTCAATGTATAAAGAGATTTGTGAATTCAGAAAAAAATATAAGCTATTCAATAGTAAATGGAATAAAGAAAAGTTAATTGTAAATGCTTTAAGATTTTAAAATATAAATAATGAAATAAATTATTAACAAACATTTAATTACCATTTATTGCTATTTAAATACTTTTCACAATTGTCATGTGCAAATAAAGTTACCCTGTGGAGTTTTTACCACTAGTAGTGCTGTAGAGCAATTAATGGTAGTAATGTGGCGTAAAAGTATGGAGCCTAGACAGAGCCACTGGAATAGTTGTAGACTTTTACAGCATTTAAATATAATTTATTAATAAATTTGAATTTAAAAATGAAATCGCAAGATTAACTTAAAAAGGGCTTTTAAGTGTAACTTTGACACTGTTTCCTGCTTTGAGGTTTACTATTTTGTGATCGTTTTCATTTAAAGACAGCTCCATGTATAAGTAGTCTACCCCTAAAAATTAATTAAAAGTCCAACCCACAGAGCAACAGCTGGAGCTCATCTACTGCTCTATACTGGTGGCACACTCCAGGCTCCATATAGAAAGGAGCAACATGCGATTAGGAGAAGAGGAAGAATGGGAGCTGATGCAAAAGATGCAGGTTTTTTAAATCAAACAAAGGCCTTTGCAAATTACTTTCCAGGTAGGAAATGCATTCAGCATTTTTGTAAGGCCTTACATACAAATGTGACAGATCTGTTTGTTCACAATGAAAACTTTCATAGTACCTATAATTAATTTATTCTAAGTAACTACTGAAAAACTACATTCCAGCTTCCATACACATCTTTTTCATCAGACAGAGTGGTGTTTGAGTATTTACACTGATGGCATTTGCATAATTTGTGTAATCTTTTTAGAATATAAAGCTAGAAGATACATAATCAGAAAATACATGTCTTTGTGTTTGTGCGTCCAAACTTCAGCCCTTACAGGTTTGTGTTTAACATGGTAGGTTTGTGCAGTGCAGTGACTCTGGAATCTCAGCTGTTCCCATAAATGTCCCACCTGACACAGTCAAACTGCGTCTAGAGAAGACCTCGATCTCCAGGGTCCCCCGTGCAGCCTTCTACAACCTGTCAGAGCTGCGGTTCTTGTGGCTGACCTACAACTCCATCACATCCATCCACCCCAGCAGCTTTGTCAACCTGAAGACCATGCGAGAGTTGCGTCTGGATGGAAACCTCCTGACATCCTTCCCCTGGGAGGGGCTCAGAGACATGCCCCGCCTCCAGACTCTGGGTCTCCACAATAACCGTCTGTCCAGCCTTCCTGCCCATGCTTCTCTCTTTCTCCCCAACATCACCTACCTTGACCTGTCCAGCAACAGGTGTGTCCAGATACCACAGAACCATGTAGCTTACTGATGTAGAGAGCTACAGAGCTGTCAGTAGTATTCAATAGATATGTTGAATGTTTCTCCTCTCTTTTCCTTGTCTCGTTTCGTCTCCTCTCCTCTCTTCTCCTCTCTTCAGGTTGACTATATTACCTGCTGAGCTGCTGGACCTTTGGTTTCCTCTCCCAGGACAACAGGGAGGACCAGTTCAAAGAAGAATTTTGGGTACAGTATGTTTTGGAGCAATAGAGACACACATTATATTCTGTTGCTGTCTAAAGCAGCTAAACTTGATTTAGATCAGCAAAGGCATGTAGATGCCCGATGTGTAAATATCTTTCAGACAAATAAAGCTTTACTCAAGTAGGGCCAAGTGAACATCCTTGATGTTAAAGTTGCTTATAGAGTTAATCGGTTTATCTATCCATTTTAATTAAGGTTAGCAGTCTGTTTCTTGTAACATTTGTTGTTTTACTGTAATGTTTGCAACATTATACCACATATATGTTGTTATGGAATGGAACTCTTGAGTTCAGGTTTTAAGATAAGATAAGATAAGCCTTTAATTGTCCCACAGCTGGGAAATTTTCAGCGTTACAACAGCCAGAAAAAGTGTCATATATAGAAATACAATAATATAAATAGAAAATAGTCCTGTACACAGTAAAGACAGTAATAATAAGTGTGACTGAGTGCATTTGTAAGTATGAACAATAGATAAGATAAAAATAAAAATATTGCACATATATAATATACATGTACATGAAAGTATTACACAGCAACAGATGAAGTAATAACATCATGAATAAAAAAAATATGTATTAAGATAATGCACAGCAGCAGATGAAGTAAAGTAGTGAACAGTCTGCTTATTGACAGTCAATGTAGATTACCGGGAGTTGTACTGATTATAGAGTCTGACAGCAGCAGGCAGAAAGGACCTACGATACCTCTCCCTCAGACACTGAGGGTGGAGCAGCCGGTCGCTGAAGGAGCTGCCCAGTTCTGATAGTGTGACATGTAGGGGGTGGGAAGTGTTCTCCAGTAGTGATGATAGCTTGGCCACCATTCTCCTGCCACCCACCTCCTCCACTGGGTCCAGAGGGCATCCAAGGACAGAGCTGGCCTTCTTAATCAGTCTGTCCAGTCTCTTCCTATCCCTGGAAGAGATGCCACTGGCCCAACATGCCACCCCATACAATACGGCTGATGCCACCACAGAGTCATAGAAGGTCCTCAGGAGCGCCCCCTGCACTCCAAAAGACCTTAGTCTCTTGAGCAAAAAGAGACGGCTCTGTCCCTTCTTGAACAGAGCGTCCGTATTGTCTGACCAGTCCAGTTTGTTGTTCAAGTGAACACCCAGATACTTGTACGATCTCACAATCTCAATGTCCGTTCCCTGGATGTTCACTGGTGTAGGTGGAGGGAGTTTGCGCCTGCCGAAGTCCACCACCAGCTCTTTGGTTTTACTCGCGTTGATCTGGAGGCGGTTCTGCTGACACCAACCCACAAAGCCCTGGGTCAGTTCTCTGTACTCCCCATCATCCCCGTTGGTGATGAGGCCGACGATGGCAGAGTCGTCAGAGAACTTCTGCAGGTGACAGTTCGAAGTGTTATGGGTGAAGTCCGCTGTGTAGAAGGTGAACAGGAAAGGCGCCAGAACGGTTCCCTGTGGAGCCCCTGTGCTGCAGAGAAGTGTGTCAGAGGTAGTCCAGGATCCATGCTGCCAGGTGATGGTCCACCCCAGCGTGCTCCAACTTGTCCCCCAGAATCCTGGGCTGGATGGTGTTAAAAGCACTGGAGAAATCAAAAAACATGATCCTCACAGTGTTTCCAGCCTTTTCTAGGTGAGAGAGGGATGTGTGAAGTAGGTAAATGACAGCGTCATCCACCCCAATGCGGGGTTGGTAGGCAAACTGCAGAGGGTCCATACATGGGCTCACCAGCGGACGCAGGTGGAACAAGGACCAGTCTCTCCAGGGTCTTCATCAGGTGAGAGGTCAATGCCACTGGCCTGTAGCCATTGAGGTCCTTGGGGTGAGGGGTCTTTGGCACAGGAACCAGACACGATGTTTTCCACAGTTTTGGCACCCTCCCCAGCTTCAGACTCAGGTTGAACAGATGCTCAACAATCCCACACAGCTGGTCCGCACAGGACTTCAGAAGTCTGGAGCTGATGCCGTCTGGGCCCGCCGCCTTCCCTACCCTCATCTTCCTCAGTTCGTTTCTCACCTGAGATGTTGTGAGGAACAGTCCGGTTGAGCTTGTAGGGGGTAGGGGGGCTGAAAGGGAGGTGTTTGCGGGTGTGAAATGGGGAGATGGGCCCAGCCCCGACTGTGGTGTAGCTGTATGAAGTGGCTGTAAGCTGAGGGCTGTGTGGAGTGGTGAGATGAGGGAGCGGGGGGGCTGCAGGCAGGGAGGGTAGATGGTGATGATGGTTGTAGGGGGGACAGGGCAGGGGGAGGGGTAGATGCCTGATTGAATCTGTTGAAGAATACGTTCAGGTCATCTGCCCACTTCTGATCCCCCGCAGGCTGGGGCTTGGAGTCCTTATGGCCCGAGATAGTTTTAAAGGCCCCTCCAAACTCCTCTGGTGTTATTTTGCTGCAGCTGACTCTCCAACTTCATCCTATAGCTGTTTTTCCCCTCCCTGATCCTCCTCCTCAGCTCTCGCTGGACACTCTTTAACTCCTCCTTGTTACCCGATACAAAAACTCTTTTTTTTCTCGAGGAGAGCCTTAATATCAGGAGTAATCCAGGGTTTATTGTTGGCGAAACAACGCACAGTCCTAGTGGGGATGGTGTTTTCCACACAGAAGTTTATGTAGTCCGTCAGACAGTCTGTGAGGTTGTCAATATCCTCCGCATGAGCGTCACTAAAAATGTCCCATACAGTAGTGTCAAAACAGTCCTTTAAAGCCTCCTCTGCTCCGTTAGACCACTTCTTCACTGTGCGTGGGACAGCAGGCAGCCTGCGCACAAGAGGTCTGTAGACAGGTCTGAGATGCACAAGGTTGTGATCAGATCTGCCCGGGGGGGGGGGGAGACTCAATGAGATGTATGCGTCCTTGGTGTTGGCATAACACAAGTCCAGTATTCTGTTGTCTCTGGTATGGCACGTAACATACTGGGTGAATAGCATGATGCTACACTCCCGGTATTCCCTCTGATGCCGGGTCAGCGCCGCCAGCTCGTCCATCTTATTGGTGATAGATCTTACATTCCCCATGATGATCGATGGGAGGACGGGTGTGTAACGTCTTCTCCTGGCGTGGCGCTGAGCCCCCGCACGGCTTCCCCGTCTCCTCCTCCTAAGCTCTCGGGGCACATCAGGTCTCTCCCCGGGTGGTAGCACCGCTGTGTTACGGAGAGCTAACAGCTGATCCCTGGTGTAAACAATGGAGTCACCATGGCTGCCGGCGGTAACTATGGACGCTGTCTCTAAGGGCATCAGCGGTCTTGTTACCATAAAGGCCAAAAAACATGTCCAAAAACGCCAAAGACGTCAAAAAAGCAGCAACACTAAGTACTAAAAAAGATACAATACAATACTAAAAAACAGAATAAAAAGAGAACTAATGAACTTCACGATTAAACTGAAAAAAGTGAAACCACGAACGGGAGCTGCTGCAACAGGCTGCCACTCACAGCGGCGCCGGAACAAAACAAAAAAAAAGTTGAGTTCAGGTTTTTGACATGGCAAGTCAAGTACAGTATATGAGATGGTCAGTTTCAAGTAGTTAAACGGGTGACAGCACCACTGCTATGCAGTTGAAAACAGATGGACACCACTACTCCTTCAAGGTAATGTCTCATGAGTGATTTTTTTTTCTGAGGCGCATTGGTGAGTACCATCAAATGGTGTTATGTTTTACCATTCTCTTGGGAAAAGTCCTTATGAACAACCCACTGTAGTAGTATTCATGACCTCATATGTTAGTTCTGAGTTCAAGTTGTAATATGGTGACATTTTTTAAAATGGCAGAGCGAGCCCACAGAATTTAGCTAATTTTGTGGTCCACTTTTTTCTTGTTTCTCTCCATAGTTCTAAAATGCAGAAAAGTTCAATCATTTACAGGTTTCGAAATGAGAACATTACGTGTTCATATTCGTTGTCACCCACCTAAAGAAGGTGCTATCGTCATGTGCTGTACATGACTTCTCATGTCAAAAAAGATCCCCACATAACTTCCATTTGAAAGCAGTATAACACATACAAGCACATCATGATAGAAGTTCTCATACCATTCACATTAACGTGAATGGTATGTATGTAAGTGTAAAATAGGACTGGGAATTTCATTCTTTTCTTTAGGCTCTGATATATCCAACTCCAGAGAAGGTTGTTTTTTTCACCCAATTTATGTTAAATATCAAACATGAGAATGATGTAAACAAGTCAAATTGTCCTTGATACTCAGGCCTCCATGACAACCCCTGGTTGTGTGACTGTCAGATCTCCATGGTGATGTCCTTGTCCATGTCCCTGGGGAGTCCTGTAGTTCTCATGGACCAGCTGCTGATATGCAGCAGGTCTGTGGGTCAGCCAGGGATGCTGCTGACAGAGGCCGAGCTGTCCCGCTGTATGAGGCCTTCAGTCCAGCCTGCAGCCACCAGAGTTATCTCTCCACTTGGCAGCAACGTAATCCTCCGCTGTGATGCCACCGGCTACCCAACACCAACTCTGACCTGGATCAAAACCTCAGCCTACACTGGTAAGCAATCCAGGGTCACTCTCAGGTGATGAAGTGATGTTACTACTAACATCTGAGCATCAGTCAAGTCATGTTGTGATTTGATTCTCTGTACAGATTGTTGCCAAGAAGACATCCTTGAGAAGTCTGACCAACTGCCCAGGAATTTGGAGAGTTGTAAGTGGTGCTACCTTGTCTCTGATTAGTTTTCCAGTAGAATGCTTGTTACTGCTTGGATTCTTTGAGTGTGTCTCTGAATGAAATATTCTTATTGGTCTGTGTCTACTTGCAACACTGCGTCCATGGGTGTCGTGTGTTGCAAGTACATAGACAATGCCGGGTGGAAAAAGAGAAGAAGACATAGTACAGCCAGTTGTTAGTTCTGGAGAGCTAACCATCAGTAATTCATGAAATAAAGCAAAATTGTTTCTTCAGGTCTGGGTTGGGAGCACCACAATGATTTACTTGGTTCTGGTCTCACAGACTGCCTGTGTAAAACTCAAAGCTATACTTTGAGGGAAAAGACTGGTATAGTGTGCTGAGAGATTGAGATTGTGCACCTTTTTATGTTCCAGTTATGCAGGAATCTCCTCGAGTGGGGGTTCGCTGGTCAATAATCAGCATGAATGGATTATCATACAAGGATGCTGGTGAATATCGCTGCCAGGCACGGAACATGGCAGGAATATCTGAAGCCCCAATTACACTGAAGGTGGTGGGAGTCACAAGATTATCCCGTCTTCCAAAGAAGCCCCAAAAGACTCGACCCAAATCATTATCAAAATACAGGAAGCCAAATCAAACCACAGCTACTACCAACACCCCCTCAGTGAAGGAGAATCAGATACTCCAAAACATCATACCACGTTCCATTAACAAGACCCAGAATGCTCCTAATCTTGTGTCCAAAGTGTTCCCCGTAGACAAAAGGCGCAAAATGAACTTACAAGATGCAAAGAAAAAGACATCCATCAAGTCTACACCCGAGCCTCCAGAAAACTCTACAACTGCTCTGTTGTCAGAAACACTTGTTTGAGATACAATGATGTCTGGGTCAGTTACTTGGTTGACTTCAACAAGGGGGTGGGATAGCAAACAAAACTTAATTGTTTGTGAACCTCTAGATTTAGTGTTCCCGGCCTCTTCAGGTCATTCAGTTTGTTGATGAGCTATCCTGTAAACTGGTATTTTGGCCGTTTGTGAATACTTTTGATTTTGCCTTATATATATATATATATATATATATATATATATATATATATATATATATATATATATATATATAACATTAAAAAATGTTTACCATGCCAATGTTTGGTATCTTTTTTTTCAGCACATCATCTATATGACCTGACAATTATTTTTTCATTTTGACATACTGTATCAACATAATGGACCCAAAAAACATAAAATCGGATTTGGAAAATGATGTTATTTTTACTATAAACAACACAAACATGCTCAACCAAGCATTTTAAAGGTTGCAAACGTAAACACAGGTTGTAAATATAACATATAAAAAGGTAATATTGAGATAAAATCAAACTATATAAAGTATAGTATATAACTATACTATTTACAACAAAAAGCAGGTGTGGCCATAGGCGTTTTTCTTTTTTTTTTTTTTTTATCTGTGCCAATCCTCAAAACAGTTTGTCAACAATGACACAGAGGGCTACACCAACGCTGTGTAAATGGCGTTTTTTTTTTCTTTTTAGCTATGCTACTTTTCAAAACAGTTTATGTACACAATTAGACAGAAACCTTTCATTCCCAGACTGTGAAGGGTTCCCAAATAGTGCAAATATAACATATAAAAGTCAAAGTGAGATAAAATCAAACTATATACACACACACACACAACTATTTACAACAAAAAGCAGGTGTGGCCATAGGCGTTTTTTGTTTGTTTGTTTTATCTGTGCCAGTCTTCAAAACAGTTTCTGTCAACAATGACACAGAGGGCTACATCACAGGACTTGCACTTCCAGGGTGTGAGGTTCCTTTTTTTGTCCACCAGGTGGCAACGTTGGCAGATCCTGCAGCCTTGTGTGGCTTTCTCTCTGGCATCTGTAGCCACGGCAATGGTAACAGGAACATGGTCAGTGCTCCTGTTGATGGGAACGCCCATCTTGTCCACTCCACACAGCTGGGACACCAGTTCAGCCAGGAAGTTCTTGTGTGTCATGTGCTGCACCTGCTGTGTGCTGCTGATATCACAGTGCAGGATGTAGGCATTTGTTGTGGCAATGTCCACAGAGTGCAGGAACATTGTACGGTACCAGCGAGCAGTTCTGCGGTGGGTGGAGTAATACTGAATGAGCTGGTCTGATATGTCATCCCCACCCATGTTCTTGTTATAGGCAATGATGGGTGTAGTGACTTGACCAAACAAGAAAACCTACAAGCCACTGAGGGGCTGCTATACCGGAGTTGGCCTAATTGACGCGTCCTCTTGTGAGCATCGTTCAATAATTCACATTTCCAAAACTGTTGTATAGCCAAACATTAAGTGAATTTATTTCTTTACTATACATGCTTTTATACCGTTTAGACGGCAATCAATATGCACTTTTATAGACAACTTAAGTACAAAGAAACAAAAGCTCACGTTACATCCGACGGTCAAAAACTGTGTGCTTCCTCCAGTAACCAACACACCTGCTGTGTGATTACCGCGTCATCAAATTATACCTTTGCCCAATCTCCACACACCACCTACTGGACAACCAGGGAATTACCACAAGTACCACACACACATAATACAAACAATACAACAATGGCTCCAACAATGGGGGTGGGGCAGGGAATGTCTTTCACTGCCCAGTGTCCATCTCCACTCTTCACTCTCCGCTGGACCGTATCACCAGAAAACGCTGGGTAGACTGTGGAGCACATCGACACATCCCGCGTGTCCATCCACTTCAAAGACCAGGGGGTCTTCTCTGATCCATCTCACCGAGCCTCTTTCACATTTTCTGGTGAGGGCATTTGCTCTCCCACCTGGACACCCTTTCCTGTTGTCCCTGTAGGTACCACAGGCTCCAAACTTCATGCTGGCCAAGTCAAGGAACAGTTTGGGACTGGTGTAGAAATTGTCCATTTAAATATGGTATCCAGTCCAGAGATATGATGGCTGAATGAGGTCCATGACAGCATCATATGAAAGTCCGTGCACACTGGTTGTGTGAGATTTGCCCACGTACACATTGAAATTGATGGTGTAGCCATTGCTCGAGTCAGCCAACACAAAAAGCTAGATCCCCCATTTTGTTGGTTTGTCCTTCATGTATTGGGTCATGCCAGTTTTCGCCTTAGTTGCCACCATTCTCTCATCGACTGCCATTTCCTTCCTTGGGTGGTAATGAGCCTGGCCGGCATTGCGAATGTCGTCAATAAGAGGCTTGATTCTGAATGTCTTATCATGGTGTGGTGTTCCCTTCTTCTTGTCATTTTTGACATCCTCTTCTGGATCACTGAGGTGGATGTTCCATAACAGCGCCCTGAGTCTGTCTCATGTCATGACAGTGGCTGAAAACGGCACAGACAAGATGTGATTTTTTTCCCCAGTAGTCCTGGAGACTTGGCAGCGACGCCTACGGTACCTCTCCTTCAGACACCGCGGGTGGGTGTTGTGTTCTCTCTCTCTCTCTCCCCCCTTCTGTTGCTTCCTGCAGGTATTTCTGCCTCCTGCTGCTGTTGCTCTCGTTAGTATTGCTATTGTAATATTGCTCTTAGTGTTGTTTCTGTTGGTGTTAACATCAATGCCATTACCACAGCTATTGCTTTACATCCCTATGTGGAACTGTATTGTGCTGCTGTATGTTCTTTCCTCCTGCTCTCTCTCTCCCGCTCCCGCCCCCTTCAACCCAACCGGTCGAGGCAGATGACCGCCCACCTTGAGCCTGGTTCTGCTCGAGGTTTCTACCCGTTAAAAAGGGAGTTTTTCCCTTGCCACTGTCGCATAGTGCTTGCTCATAGTGGGAACTGTTGGGTCTCTGTAAATATAAAGAGTCGGTCTAGACTTGCTCTATTCGAAAAAGTGCCCTGAGATAACTTTGTTATGATATGGCGCTATATAAATAAAACTGAATTGAAGCAGCCGGTCGCTGAAGGAGCTGCCCAGTTCTGATAGAGTGACATGTAGGGGGTGGGAAGTGTTCTCCAGTAGTGATGATAGCTTGACCACCATTCTCCTGCCTCCCACCACCTCCACTGGGTCCAGAGGGCATCCAAGGACAGAGCTGGCCTTCTTTACCAGTCTGTCCAGTCTCTTCCTATCCCTGGAAGAGATGCCACTGGCCCAACAGGTCACCCCATACAAGACGGCTGATGCCACCACAGAGTCATAGAAAGTCCTCAGGAGCGCACCCTGCACTCCAAAAGACCTTGGTCTCCTGAGCAAAAAGAGACGGCTCTGGGCCTTCTTAAACAGAGCGTCTGTATTGTCTGACCAGTCCAGTTTGTCGTTCAAGTGAACACCCAGATACTTGTACGATCTCACAATCTCAATGTCCGTTCCCTGGATGTTCACTGGTGTAGGTGGAGGGAGTTTGCGCCTGCCGCAGTCCACCACCAGCTCTTTGGTTTTACTCGCGTTGATCTGGAGGCGGTTCTGCTGACACCAACCCACAAAGCCCTGGGTCAGTTCTCTGTACTCCCCATCATCCCCGTCGGTGATGAGGCCGACGATGGCAGAGTCGTCAGAGAACTTCTGCAGGTGACAGTTCGAAGTGTTATGGGTGAAGTCCGCTGTGTAGAAGGTGAACAGGAAAGGCGCCAGAACGGTTCCCTGTGGAGCCCCTGTGCTGCAGAGAAGTGTGTCAGAGGTAGTCCAGGATCCATGCTGCCAGGTGATGGTCCACCCCAGCGTGCTCCAACTTGTCCCCCAGAATCCTGGGCTGGATGGTGTTAAAAGCACTGGAGAAATCAAAAACATGATCCTCACAGTGTTTCCAGCCTTTTCTAGGTGAGAGAGGGATGTGTGAAGTAGGTAAATGACAGCGTCATCCACCCCAATGCCGGGTTGGTAGGCAAACTGCAGAGGGTCCATACATGGGCTCACCAGCGGACGCAAGTGGACAAGGACCAGTCTCTCCAGGGTCTTCATCAGATGAGAGGTCAATGCCACTGGCCTGTAGCCATTGAGGTCCTTGGGGTGAGGGGTCTTTGGCACAGGAACCAGACACGATGTTTTCCACAGTTTTGGCACCCTCCCCAGCTTCAGACTCAGGTTGAACAGATGCTCAACAATCCCACACAGCTGGTCCACACAGGACTTGGAGCTGATGCCGTCTGGGCCCGCCGCCTTCCTCACCCTTATCTTCCTCAGTTCGTTTCTCACCTGGGATGTTGTGAGGAACAGCCCGGTTGAGCTTGTAGGGGGCATGGGGGCTGAATGTGCGGTGTTTGCGGGTGTGAAATGGGGAGATGGGCCCACCCCAGGCTGTGGTGTGGGTGTATTAAGTGGCTGTAAGCTGAGGGCTGTGGGGAGTGGTGAGTGGTGAGATGAGGGGGGGGGGGCTGCAGGCTGGGAGGGTAGATGGTAATGATGGTTGCAGAAGAGACGGGGCAGGGGGAGGGGTAGATGCCTGATCGAATCTGTTGAAGAATACATTCAGGTCATTTGCCCACTTCTGATCCCCCGCAGGCCGGGGCTTGGAGTCAATATGGCCCGAGATGGTTTTAAGGCCCCTCCAAACTCCTCTGGTGTTATTTTTCTGCAGTTGACTCTCCAACTTCCTCCTGTAGCTGTTTTCCTCCCAGAAGGGGAAAACAGCTACAGAGGGGCATGATTAAAATCACCAGAGATGACGAGGAGGGCATCTGGGTGTTGTGTCTGCAGCCTGCTTAATGCTGAGAGCAGGATATCACAGGCTGCCTCAGCATTAGCAGAGGGGGGAATGTAAACTACCATCACGATGGCATGCGAGAATTCCCTCGGTAGATAGTATGGCCTCATGCTAACAGCTAGCAGTTCAATGTTCTTGTCGCAGGTTTGCTCTTTAACAGTGATGTGCTCAGGGTTACACCATCTTTCATTAACAAGCACTGCCAGCCCTCCTCCCTTCCTCTTACCACTCTCCTTCGTCCTGTCTGCCCGAAATAGTTGGAAGCCATTTACCGAAACGTTCGTATCCGGAGTTAGCGCGGTTAGCCAAGTCTCCGTGAATAGCATGATGCTACACTCCCGGTATTCCCTCTGATATCGGGTCAGCGCCGCCAGCTCGTCCATCTTATTGGTGATAGATCTTACATTCCCCATGATAATCGATGGGAGGACAGGTGTATAACATCTTCTCCTGGCGCGGCGCTGAGCCCCCGCTCGGCTTCCCCGTCTCACCATGGCTGCCGGCGGTAACTATGGACGCGGTCTCTAAGGGCTTCAATAGTCTTGTTTCCTTAAAGGATAAACAAAATGTCCCAAAAACGCCAAAGACACCAAAAAGTAGCAATATAACAAGTACTAAAAATACATAACAAATACATACAGATATATAGCAAAAAAAAGAACGAGTATACTACACTAGCAAACTAGTAAACTCAAAAAAAAAAAAACTCAAACCGCGAACGGGAGCTGCTGCAACAGGCTGCCACTCACAGCGGCGCCGTTAGGGCTAGACAGGCTAGTGAACCCAAGTGCAAGGCACAGAGAGGCAAGGAGACTGGATTTTAAATTAAGACGATTCATTGCTGGGTAAAGGGGGCTGCGAAGTGAGCTGGGCAGAAGCAGCGACTGGAAATGGGGGGAGGCTGGGATGGTGGCTGGTTGAGCTGAGCGGGGGTTCCAAGGCAGTGGTGCAGGACTGACGAGACAAAGGGCAGGAGAAGGGGTCAGAGCAGACTGCAGGGAGAGGAGAAACAGGATCTAAGTAAGTTGGAACCGCAGACTGACTGAGCAGGTAATACGGTCTGTCAAGGTGGATGTGGCAGAGCTGAGTCTTTGTAAGAGTCTAGATTGCAGGATGGGATGCAGCTGGTGGGGCTCTGCTCTGGCTCCAGCACACCTGTCTCCACTCAGACAATCACACTCACACACAGACACACACAGAGAAAAACAGAAGGTACATAACAAGTCTCTTAATTGCATCCATGTTTTCCTCACTTGTGTCTTTACCATGTGAGGAGAGAAGAAACGAGGAAATCTGTTTTTAGAGTAATGAGACGTCCTTTCCTCTGAAGCGTCACATGAAGCTACATCCGTTTCTGAAGATGGCGGCTGCTGATCACAGCTGAATCAGCTGTCAGTCAGGTTAACAGCTGTAGAGACTTTTGATGGAGTTTGTGTCTGCACACATGTGCACTGCGCTAATACTACGCAGAGAAGAAGAAGACAGAACGAGAAGAACAAGACGAAGAAATATGGATGATAGTGAACAGGAGAGGGATGGAGATGCAGTTGTACCTGCCAAATGGGAGGAGACCTTCCCTTATTTAATGAAAAGCAAAGTCGGGCAAACTCATGCTTTTACAAAGTGTGCCATTCAGATTTTAGTATTGTACACGGTGGGAAAAGCCACGTTAGTCAGCATGACAAATCTTCCAAGCACAAGCGCACACAAGAGGCACAAAAACTTACCTTCTCAATGACAACATTTGTGATAAACGTTTCAGAGGTAGATCAAGTGACCAAAGCTGAGGTGAAGATGTCAATGCTTTGTGCCAAAAATAATGTGGCCTTCAGCTTTTGCAACGATTTCAACCGTAGTGTAGCAGACATGTTCCCCGACTCTGCCATTGGTAGAAAGTACTCGGCAGGAAAAACAAAAGCCACACAACTCATCAAAGGTAAGAAATAGACTGTGTTTCTTCAAAATAAATAAGACCATCTAATTGAATCCTTGCTAAATTTCCCATGTTGCTGTCCTTAACTGGAGACACTTTTGCTTAACAGATGCTATAGCTGTGGAGCTTGATGAGGAAGTAACAAATATATGTAAATCCCAGCCCTTTTTATTGTTGTGCGACAAATCAAACAGAAATACCGATAAAGAATTCATCATACTTGCAAGAATTTATGACTCCAATCTTGAGGTGACAACGAAGTTCCTTGAAATGCCCATAAGCAATGTGGGTAGTGGTGAAAACTTGTATGGAAAGTTGTTCGAAGCATTGAGGTAAGTGAAGTGCACTGTGTCAACCTAGTTTGCATTTAATTATAAAAACAGCTAGAACATGTTCATTTCAGTTTCATTTGATCAAGGTTTACATAGCAGCTTTTGTCAAAGAGGTTATTTTGTTACTGTGGGAATATTTTTTGTTTCCCTGTTTCCAATAGCAAAAGAGGCATTTCATGGGAGAACCTCATTACCTTCCTCTCTGATAATGCAAGCATAATGAAAGGCAGACACAATTCAGTTATTAGCAGAGTAACAGGAAGCCAGCCTAATGTCCAGGACCTTGGCTCGATGTTGGCTCGTTCAGCTTGCCTCTGGTTGTGGCATCAAAGCAATCAAATTTCCAGTGGAGGACATTTTGGTTGGGATATACACCCACTTTGACAAAAGGTAAATGTAAAATAAAAGTATACCTTTCTCTTTTGCCTACCCCATTCTCTCTCTCTCTCTCTCTCTCTCTCTCTCTCTCTCTCTCTCTCAATTATGCTCACACACCCTGAACTGAAAATGATCTTGTTTTCAGTGCAAAGAGATGTGAACTCTACAAAGAGTTTGTAGAATTCACAGACTCTGACAACCTGAAGCTGCTGAGGTAGTGCAGTACCAGATGGCTCAGTCTGTTTACATGCATACAGAGAGTACTGAACCAGTGGGATGCAGGTAGGATTGTAATAGTAAACTCCATCCAGCAGATATCTCCACAATTTATGATGGTATTTTTCCATTGTATTTTTTCACCATTTATTGCCTCCCTATATCTATAGGCATACTTTCAGTCATGAGGAGGTGGAGAGGAATGCCAAAGTTCGTGATCTAGCAAGCCATCTCTGTGATACAGTTATGAGAACATACTTTATATTGCTAAATGTTGCCCTTAAGCCTTTAGCTGAATTTAATATTGCCTTTCAGGTGGGTATCATGACTTCTTGGGATAATGTCAGAAATAATAATAAATTAATATTCACATATAAAAATGCTTCTTATTTCATTGTTATTTTGTTGTTTATCGGTACTGTCTACAGTCAGAGAGAGTACAGATTCACAGGCTTGAAGACGAGATGTGCAGGCTGATCAGGTGATTCTTGGGCTACCTTGTACCAGCCAGGGCCATCATGGATGTGCCTCTCAGGGAGGTGGACTATGGAGAGGGACATCAGTTGGCAGATGAAGACCTCTTCATTGGAGCAGAGACAAAGGCGTTCATCAAAAATGCAGAGCTCCCAGTTTCAAGCAAGAAAAAAATCTTTCAGTGAGTATTTTAGTCTAGTTTAATGTAATTATGTTCTCATCTTTTGACAGCCTGAGAGAAGTCTTGTAGTGTGCAGTGCCTGAAATGGTTGCCACTATCTAATGCATATGTTTTTTTTTCTTTTTTTTTTTGACTATTGTCAAGCAGTTAATACCACCTACGCTTTTTTCCAACCATGGGTTACATGCTGGGATTCAAACCGGGAGAATGGTTTAAGTTCGACGTGAGACTGGCTCCCTATCTGGCAGCTATAAAGTCGGGGTTCTATCAGCTTTACTGTTATAGCGACGTGGTTCGTCATCAGATGGTGGGTGACGCTCACGCTCCTCTCCTACGCAAGGTTAAAGTAGAAGGGACGTTTGGTGACATAGTCACACAGTGTTTTAACAACGCCGAATATCTACCTGTGGCGAAGAAACATATTGAAAACATTCACATTGAGATTAAAATGGATCAGAATGTCTGGTAAACTTTACCTACGGGAAAACTATCGTGAAACTGCATTTTAGACCCGTAAAAGCTTTACCTTAGGGATCAATCATGGCGCAGGCGTCTTTGCGATCGGATCCTCATCGTTTTGTGAGTTATTATGAAAATCAAGTCGGTGGCACTCTGCCCGGTTTTTACGGAGAGCCCGTCATGTACGGCCGAGGTATAGGCTATATATTTTCAAAATTGTTTCGTTTTGTATCCCCTCTGGTGAAAAGAGGTTTTGCCATTACTAAACCTCATCTGAAATCGGCCGCCTCCAACATCACCTCCGATGTGATAAGCCAAATGATGGGGAAATTTGCCAAGAACCAGGGTCAAGAAGGATCAGGCAGTATAATGGTTTTGTCGCGGAGACTGAGGAAGAGACCGCCAGGAGATCGCGTTATGGAGGGAAGTAAAAAACGCAGAAACTCAAAAAAGAGAATCAGTCGGAAGAAGCCTACCTAAAGGGAGGAGCTCAGTCCGGAGTGGCGACATATTTTAGAAAAGAGAAACCATGGCTTTGTTACATCATAAATCCGCCGAGTGTACTATGGGGGAGCTGGATTTATTTTCAGCCCCATGATGCAGCTTTCTATCGAAGATAAGGTTTACGTGGAAGTTTTACCTTTATCCGCCATTACCAATAGAGGTCCCATTGAGTTCTTTATCCCCGGAGACGGTGAAAAGTATTTGGATCTGAACAACACTTTGTTGCACCTCTGCCTGAAAATTATCAATGCGGATGGTACTGACCTGCAGGACGGAGAGCCGGTGGCGCTCATCAACTATGCTCTGAATACCATTTTAAGCCAATGCGACGTTACTCTGGGAGATAGTTGATGTCAGTCTAGCGCCACGCACCCTTACAGGGTTAGACATGTGACCTAAACAGGGTCGTTTAGGTCACATGTCTGCTTTAATGAAGGGTAACGCCCTATACCCTCTATCGCGCATTAATGTAAAAACCTACTCCATCCCTCAGAATTCTAGAATATGTAACCAGGAGAACCTCTTTCTGGGTACCATGCCAAAGTACGTGGTTGTAGGGATGGTTAACCACGAAGCCTTCACGGGGAGAAGATACCTGTCACCCTTCAATTTTGCCCATAACGACGTGGAATATCTGTGTCAGGACGGCAGACAGGTTCCGGCCAAGGCTTTCCAACCCCAATTTAACCAGGGGACTTCCTTCAGAGTTTTACAACGTATTTATCGCCACGGGGAGACATCTTAAAGATTTATCTCTGAGCATCAACCATGAGGAATTTCAGAACGGATACTCTTTATTTGTTTTTAACCTCAACCCGGCGAAGACATCGAAGCCTTGTCCCCCGTGTCCAACGGAACTTTAAGACTGGAAATGAGATTCAGAGTTCCCTAACCGCATACCGTCACTCTTATCATTCACGCCTGTTACGATTCCATTCTAGAGATCAACTATAAAAGACAGGTGCTGGTGGATTATTATTAAAAACGAGAAGAATGAATAATCATCAGTTGGAAGGTCTTTTGCGGCATCTGCTGGGTGATGTTTTTTTGCGGTGTGTGTGGGCTTCTGACCAGTTACCTTTACTGAATCGTTCGTTTAGACTCCCCACTTACTTTATCATAAACGCGCATAAAGGACACAAACCCGGGGAGCACTGGTTATCTTTAACTCTGGAGGAGGACGGTAACGCCAGCTTTTTCGACTCTTTTGGATTCCCCCCGGATTTTCCCCATTACCCCTCGAGCATCTTGCAGTTTTTGGAAAACCACAAAGGGACTCGTCGCATATTCTACCACAACCATCAGCTTCAACACCCTCTGTCCACCATGTGCGGTCAACACTGCGTGTATTATCTCTGCCACCGGCCATGCGGATTATCTTTTGAACGAGTACTGTCTTTGTATCAAGATGATGTGTTAAAAAATTACCTTAAGGCTTAAACTTTGTGAAAAAATATCAACGTTGTATCAGAAATCAAAACTCTGAGTCTTTTAACCAAGGGGATTGTTCTTTACAAATGTTTAAAGATTGTTACAACCTGTGAGATGCGTGTATTCTGTACTCTTTGTACGCTTTAAATGTTTTCTCTTTTTTAAACCATTCCAAGTTGTCTGTAGTCCTTTTTAATTTTTTTCTGCTTTTTGTTTTTTAAAGAATAATGATAATAAATTGACTAGCCTTTAATTTTTTCTGCTTTTGCTTTTTATAAAGGAGAAAAAAAGTCTGTAGACTCTGAATGTGAGTAATAAACAATTTATTGAGAAAAGACAAAAAACATTGACTCATCTCTATAAATTAAATTACAATTAAATTTATGGGGGAAGGTTGATCCAGAGCGTAGATTTTCTTGTTTTACGAGTTCTAGTTTTTCTTTCTGGAGAGACTTTTTCTTCCATTGGTGTAATCCAACGTGGGGATAACGTTATTTTCTTTTTTACGGTCCGCACTTTGGGAGAGACTTGTTCTTCCACCGGTGTAATCCAGCGTGGGGATAACGTTATTTTCTTTTTTACAGTCCGTGCTTTGGGAGAGACTTGTTCCATCGGCGTAACCCAGCATGGGGATAACGCTATTTTCCTTTTTACAAGCCACGCTTTGGGCGATACTTGTTCTTCTTCAGGTCCAATCTGGGCTCCGTCCGTTTTGAGACGACGGTATTGATCACGAGCTTAAGGGTTATTTACACAGGATAAGGGGATGTTGAGTTCCGTCAAAGTACTTAAGAAACTCTAACCCAACCTATAGGCGGTGGGGTTCTGGCTTTTTTATAAGAGACCAAAAAAATTTTTAATAAATCAATCATATGAGAACCTTTCACAATCTTGCCCTTGTAAACAAATTCCCCTTTAATCATCCGTCACCGCTCTCGGCTAATTTCTTCATGATGTACCTGGCGTTCTTGCGCGGGGAGGTTATTATGTACCTCGTTCACCGCATCATCCGAGTCAGTCTGTTGTTTGTCAGCAACGCCGTCATCCTGGGCCTGAGCCTCTGGGTTCTCGGTCGACGGGTCTTGAGATAGTCAATGTAATACGACGTTCTTTTTCCCCTTGCTTGATCAGCGTGAGGTATCTGTGCAGCAGAGCGTTGTATTTTTAAATTTTTTTGTATGGGCTCAATCCCGGCTTGTTCAATATCGCTCTTTCTCACATCCAAATCGTCTTCGGCCATTTGTCTAATAGACGACTCCAAATGAGTCAGACGGCTTAACTGGTGGGGTGAGACGAGAAACATTTTCTGCGCCGTCCTCAGACATTTTAATTTCTTCTAATGACTCCTCCTAGAAGCTCTCCAATCATAGGAATGGCGGCTGTAAGCAGGGGTAAAATAAAACCTCCCGACTGTTTCTTCAGAGTCTGGTGTTTGTGTTTTAGGCTGTTTTTTTTTATCCGCCAGGAGTCTGATCTACCTTTTTTTTTTTTTTTTTTTAATTTCTTGTATTGAGTTGGAGACAGAGGGATGTTTCCTTTCAAAAGATTTAAAGCAATCGCACACAACCTGGAGAAAGTCGGGGGAGCAATGGGTGAGAATGTCTTTACGTTTCTGAGGCGTGGCGTGGTACAGAGCTTTTAGTAAGGGAGCGTTTCTTTTTAACCGAGTTGACATGATGGTTTACTTTGTTTTGGGGATATAAACGACCGGCCACTGATGAGGAAGCACACCTGACCTCAGTCTGTATTGTTCTGGGCAGGCAGGCGTGAGGTTGATGATTAAATATCTGTGGGCATCTTTGGTGGCGTCTTTGAAACTTTCCAAGAAAAAGGACTTTTGTGAGGGAAAGATTTGATGAGCTAATATGTTCATCTGTAATTTGTCGCGATGGTTTTTAAACATCACCAGATAATTGCTGTTCAAACTAATGGTGCGACTGTGTTTACCCTGGTGAAATACATTTTGCGTCAGCATCATGACGCTCATATTTTTATGATGTCTGTACTGCGTAAAAATTTTAACCCCTTCAGGGTGACCGGAGGCTTGGAAAATAACATCGTCAAGAATGATCAAATAAGTTTGTTCAGGAAGAAACAGATTTTCATCTTCAAAAATCAGGCAGTCCCTTGACAAATTTAATCTTTTTATTCATCTTTTGCAGTTCAGCGTACATGGGTTGAAAAGAAGTATAAATCCACACAATGTTTTCCGGTTTTGAATTCATCATACGTTCAGTTTTCCAGTACACTTTTGACAAAATAAGTTTTCCCACATCCGCTGGGTCCCACAATCAAACATGAAAAAGGCGTACACAGTCTAGGATCAAAATCAATCTCTTCCATAGCAGCAAAGTTTTTCCGTCGGCAAACAGACGTCTCTTGTCGTACACCACTCTAAACCTTTTCAGAAATGACGAGTTTTTCAACAGAAACGCTCTTTAATCACGAGTGATACCCTCTTCAGAGTTGTTCAAGTAACCCTCCACCAGCTCTCTGACGCTATCAAACTTGACCCGTTCACAGCATTCCTGGGTCTGTGTAATACCCTTTACACGCAGCACTACTTTCTTTTCTTTGACCGTTTGGTAAGCGTAACTCTTGGGACCGGCGGCTGCAAATTCCTGAATGCTGTCACCCCCCAACTCGTCCGTCAACTGACCCAAGTAGTTCCCCATTTCTAGGGGAGTCTCTCCATCTTTCACCACGTATATCAAGCTGTCTGTGTCTGTATACATAACATTCTCTTGCACCTGCTCCAGATAACTGTACAGCTTTAACCGAGCATAAGCGGTCTGAGTCAGGTTACTTCTCTGGGCAAACTTCCCCCAGAAGCTGTTGAGACACAGTTTGGACACTTGTCTCTTTGCAGGGTTTGCCTCAATTTTGTCAGCGTCTTACTGAATGCCTTGATTGACCCTATAGTCTCTGATGTACTTTTCCCTGCTTTCCTGATCCTTCGCCTCAGGCGGGTACCCCAAAGCTTCTTGCTTACCTTTCAGAAAGGTGTGTATGTAGTCGACTAAAACAGAATCGCTCTGTCAAAGTGCCACACCTCCGTGATCTTTGCGACTCTATACCCCAACTCTAGAGCCTTGTTAAATTCAGCCATCACCCAAACCCCCGTCAAAGCTCTGGCCTCGTCGTCGTGGCTGCAAGGACCCTGCTGATTATTGATTTCTGCGCAGGTACGGCAGAGGGTGAACGAGAGCTCTCGTGGCAGGTACACCACGGCTCTGATCAGACCAAAATAGTTTTGAGGCTTGTAAAAGTCTTTGTAGATGATGGTAGGGTGACCTAGTGGGTAAGGAAAGATGCAGTTGACAAACGGATACAGGGAAGTAACGTCTACGTAGTGTACTCGTTCATTTTCACCTACTGTGTACCTCAACCTGACAGCGCTCATCCTACCACTAAAAAGAGCTTGGTGGGGGGAGAGAGGTTCCAGAGCCTCGAAACTCTTGAGAAACTCTCTTACCCCTGGATGGGATTTTTTCATCTCCGTCCATTTGTGCTCTCTAATGACGACCGTACGGATACCGTGAACGGTCCTTAACGTCTGTAATTTCTCCTCACTGACCACGTGCAGCTCCTCAAAGGGAGCGTCAGTCAAAGGGTAGGTTTCGTGAGGCTGAAAACAACACGGACAGCTGTGATAAAAGCACCCCAGAAACTCCCAAGCGTACTTTACACCCTCAATCTCAGAGTAGCTGTCTATACATGGTACCTACCAATTTGTTTTTCTCCCATGTTTAGAGCGTGCTGGATAAAGATGTTTTCACTGTGCACTACCCACGCCAACCACTGGATGGCGGCATTGGAAAAGGTTTTGCTTTGGCACCTGTAGTCATCTGGTGAAGGTATCGCTAGGGTTTTAGGAGGCAGAAAATTGGTGACCAAAACTTTCATGCAGGCTGAGGCAATGGTGACACAGCTAAGGGGTCCACGCCCGTTTCTCGAAGAAATTTCTGAATTTGATACAGCCGGTTAAGAGAATGTCAATTTTTACAATAACGTTTGGCTTCCTTCTCAAAGTTAAAGGTTCCCCCGCTAACTTCTCTGTACCAACCATAAAACTCTTCCACGAGGGCCCATGCGCTCTATGCCTTAATCATGTGGTGAGGGGTAGGGTCCTGTGTAATTTAAACGCTCCTCTGAGCTGAATCCGTGAGGAAAATACCCCTTGGTTTGATTACTGAAGCCCAGCGCCTTAGGCATGGCACTAAGACACATGGTGAGGAAAGACAGGGAGTCTATGTATTTAATCTCATAATCTGCAGATGACTTTGCTTCCGTGCATGATGAGAGACGGTTTTAAATCCGTTGAGGATCAAGTAGCTGTCAAATCCTTTAGCATTGTGTGCTATCAATACAGCCCCGATACTGAGGCTTTCTGAAATGATTTGACACACTCTAAACCATAAGCACCCCACTCTGATCCCTGTAACATTTTTGTACACACCAGGTAGGGGTGGTGCACACCGTCCTTTCCTACAAACGTTTCAAAATCATAGAAGATAATTTTCTCATTGTACTCTGTGGTTGCAGGGAGAGGTTGAATGTAACACTGATGATTGTTAGAGCTTATGTCAGAATCCGGAGCTAATTTTCCTTTGCAAATTTTACATTTCGGTGTCGGACACTTGTGTTGCTTGCCATCTTTAGTCATAGCGACATTGTACATTTTTCCGCATTTTAGGCATGTTTTATTGTACTCGCATTCGCTGGCGTACCCTCCAGCCACCAGTCTTGCTACAGTCTTTTTGTGTCTAGACAGACAGGAAGGAGTGCGACACGTCCGGTTACAGTCGTGGCAAGACGGGATCCAACGGATCACGGGTGCAAGCCTGGTTGTTGCAGACGGAGCAATGGCCGCCACATCTGTGTTTAACAGGATTGTTGTAGCCCCTATAACAAAAATGACATGCATGTCGAGTCCCTAGAAAACCGGTAAGATTTTTTATGCCATAGTAGTGGTTTTGGGATAGAAACAGGAACGGAGGCGAGTCAGAAGTTTTAGGGAAATCAGTCTCAAAATGAGACAGGACTTGATTGTCATGGTTTCTGTATAAAACTATGATTTTGCATTTTAAAATGTTTTCAAATTTGTTGACATCGCTAAAGGTCACAGCCGTCTGCTCACTCAAACCGGTGCAACGTTGAAACTCTCTGCCTCGCTGTGTAGCCTGACTATCTGTGAGTTTAGGATCGATGAGATGTGCTAAGGTGATGGTGAAGCAGAGCTGGTTTTGTTTGTTGTTTACATCGTACAAGTGACGAGCTTTCTTTTTTAAGATTTCACATTCTAGAGTTTTTTCAACCATCCTTTTAACCCCTCCCCTGGGATTCCGCACCACCTGCACAACTAGTTTTAGGCTGGCGTCGGACATAATTGACATATTTGATTGTACTAACAGGTCCAGTAAGGCTTAAAAAGCCGGTAGGACGGCGTCATCCTCATCACTAATGGTGATGGAAACGTGATTTTGAACATTTTCACCAATCAACTCCAACTGTATCACATCATTGCGTCTGACCTCTGACGTTGCTCTATTGGCCAGATCCTGAAGGCTGTCCATCACGTGAATAAAATGAAGCGTAATTGGGCACATTGTGAGGAGGAGGAAAATATAACATTCGTCTAATTTCAATATTGTTAAAGCGGGCCCGAGATACCATTCTGGACGGATCCACCTGCTCATTTTCATTCAATGCTGAGGAGGGACCTGCGGTCGGTTCAGTTTCCTGACGCGGATTCCCTCCATGTTGTTGCGAGGGAACAGACTCGTCTAAATTAGGGGTTGGGGTTGACAAAACCATTTTGAAAGAATCATTTTGCTGTGAGAGTAGGAGGTGAGCTTTGTTCGTAGAGACGTAGGGCATCTTCTAAAGGTTGAAAATAGTTTTCAACGTTATGGTCTCGAATGATTTCTGAAAAAGGAGGTGAGTTTTGCTCGTATAGCCATAGGGCATTTTCTATAGGTTGAAAATATTTTTCAATGCTATGGTCTCGAATGATTTCTGAAAAAGGATCAGCATCTACTTTGTCTGTGATACCGATCAATTCTGCCAGGAATTGCAGAGGAATTTGGTTCAATTGCTCTACAGGATCGTAAAAAACATATCTATGTCTTTATCCATGTTCAAATGTCACACTTTACTTTTACATCAAGAACAACAGCAACAACACCGACAACGAAACTTTACAGTATTTTCTCACATAGGGCTAAAAAGGAGGACGACAACGTCTGTCCTACCCCTATGATTTCTCTGATGAGAACCAGTCTCTGTGTATTGTAGGAGGGGGTTCTTTCGTTTTCCCGATGCTGAGGATGAGCTTGCATCTTGATGCTGAGATGCTGTGGGGAATAAAAGTTAAATAGCATAGCTTAGCTTAACACTAGAAGCGAATTGTTAATGAGCACAAGCGGCATAGCAAATCGGATGGAAAAACATCAGAGCATGGCTAGCAGCAGAAAGCACGTATAGCTAATGAAAAAGCCCATCAGAGTACGACCAACAGCAGACCAGAGGCTTTAAATCCTCACATACGTGCCTACATAAGTAAAAACTCGAATAGCAAATGAAGAACAAACTCAAGGTAAGGTAATCAGTAAACATATCTAAAGGACATGGAAAACGGGTGCTCAAGTAAGCCCTAAGGGACATGGAAACCACCTAGGATACTGAAAACAGCATGTTTTAAAAAAATAGACAACACAATGAGTAGACACCATTAGTTACTGGCCCATGAAAGTAAGTGTTAGGGGACTTGGAAAACACCTAGCAGTTGACACGATTGTCTACCATAAATCAGATCAGATTTCTTGGGACACAAACCATTTAGAAAATGACACCATTATTTCTTAAATACCGGAGAATGGGTAAAAAAGAAAACTAATGGTGTCTGACAAGAAGTAGCAACTCAAGGTCAAGAGGAGGTACTGAAGTTGTGAGACCACAGCAGGAGGGGTTACAGGTAGTATAAAAGGCAGGATTTGTGTACTGTATAGTCAGTCTCTCCATGGACGGACTCATGTTTGCTGTACTGCTTGATTTGCTTGAACAGTAAACTTTGCTCTCATCTGAACTCTTTTTTGACTCAGTGTTTTTTATTAGTGACTGTTAGACTTTAAAGTGTGGTGAAGATCTTGAAGACATCCGGCCCAGCTTCTAGATTTTTCCTCCACATTACATTGGCGAGCCAGCCAGGAGAGGCTGTGGGGCCTGGGACTTGGACGAGGCCACTGCAGGTCTGACAACGGGGGCCCCAAAATTACAGGTAAGCAGAGCCACTTTAAAATCTACATACATTTGTTGTTCTGAGCACAGTGTGTCATCGCCCAGGTCACAGACGATGCGTTGCCTCTCCTCCAAAGATCCTAGATTTAAAGTAAGAGTTCAGATGTGATTTGTGTATGGACTGACTTGACTGACCAGACTGTGACTATATTCTGCATCGGGGAAAGGGGGGATTAGCAGGACTTAGCTTTAGCATGTTAGTTTGGCCTAGTAGCATGTTAGCTTAGCATAATTAGCATTGGAGGAAAGGCAAGAATTGGTGCCTCTGGAGGCAGGGGGAGCTGGGAGCATCCAAATTCGTTTATTAGCATAGCATGTTAGCCTGTTAGCATTTAAGGGAAGGCCAGAAACAGTAACACTAGTACACAGAGAGCATAAAGGTACCCCATGTTAGCAGGTTTACCAAACGTTAGCATTAGCTTAGCACAAAAGTGCACTAAAAAGACCTATATATATTTTCAGAATCAGGAGATCTAGCTGATGCTGAAAAATACCATGAATAGCTTGTTAAATGAAGAAAATTTTATAGCATAATAGTCTGAGACCTAGAATATAAAATAGAAAAGTCCTGCGGCTACCGCTTCTCTGTATCAGAGTAGGTCTGCACGGGTAGGCAACTAGTATGAGTTAAAGTCTTGTGGATACCGCTGCTTTATTGAATGATTTGAAGCAGGTCTGAACGGGCAAGCATTTGAAAAACCACATCTGAGGATACCGCCTCTGAGACGTCTGAGGGTCTGAACGGTCACATGATAGGGAAAAAACACCTGTGGCTACCGCTCCTAGGTAGGAGGTCTGAACGGGCAGCAAGAGAAATAGAGTAAGAGAAAAAGTTAGAGTCACTGAGGTCAGTGACGGCCAGCCAAAGGAGAGTGAATGTGACGTCATGAGTGAAAGTGGATTGGTGTGAGTAAAAAGGCATGATTGGGGTATGAAATAAGACTGAATGTAAGTAATACATGCGCAAAGTTGAATAATCAACGCTCGATATATTATAAATATAATAGTAATAGAACTAACAGGACGTACCGAGATTGTGTTGGGAGTGCAATCAGCCTGGACACCTGAGGCGAGACTGTCTGACCAATCCTTGGGAGGGGCTAGCTGTAAATTGGCAACAATAGGGAGGCCCGGAGGAGTCAGAGGGGAAAAGGATGTTACCAGCAATCTCGGTACGTCCTCAGAAAGAACCCACAATATCAGTAATCATAAACCAACAAGAACATGCGTTCATGGTAGATATAGGAGCCACGTACTCCTGCATTGGAAAAAAAGGCTCTGATCTTCCCCTCTCACGGTCATCAGTAAAGACATTAGGCTTCTCCGGGAAAAGTCAAATAATACCTCTTACAGAGCCAGTGCCCATGTTAATTAGCAGAAAAACGGTTGTTGTACCAATATTATATTCCGAGAATACCCCAGTCAATCTAATGGGACGTGACATACTATGCTCTCTAAATGCTAATATAAACCTACTCTTCCACTGCATTGTACCATGAAGTTTGATAAAGATCAGTCAGACACAGACTACGCTGAGTGCTGGAGGGAAATGGTTAGTGGAAAGAATTTTCACATCATAACGGAAGATATATATAGATATAGATATAGATATAGATATATAGATATATAGATAGATAGATAGATAGAGATATAGATATAGATATAGATATAGATATAGATATATAGATAGATATATAGATATATATATATATAGATATAGATATATATAGATATATATGACCACAAGGAGTGGCAGCAGCTGCTCATCTCCCAGAACCATTGTCATCCTGGTTTCAAGTAAAAGACTCAGTGCCACATGTCACGTTAATGATAGCGAAAGGAAGTGAGTCACAAGACCTAGGTCCAATGATAAAACGAGCACTGCAAGTGCAGACATGGACCCAAACCTCGAATCCAAATATACACATTTCAGCAGACAAACAGTTTATCAGAATAGCTAACAAAACTGGTGATCAAGGGCTAGCTGAAGCAGTATATGTGGAACAGCCAGTAGATGGTAAAAACATTCTGCAAATACCATGCACTGCAGAACAGGAGACTGTTGCAGCAAGTTCCAGACTGTTTGTGGTCCCAGAATAAAACAGATGTTGGACTAGTAAAGGCTGCACAACCAATAAAGATTACATTGAAACCAAATGTCAAATTGCCTTACCAAAAGCAATACCCACTCACACCCCAAGCAATGGAGGGCATCAAACCCACTATTGAGGGACTACTAGCAGCAGGGGTGTTGATAAAAACAAAGCCCATGCAACTCACCCATTTTTCCGATCAAAAAGCCACATTCAAACGATTACCGTTTGGTGCATGATTTACGAATAGTCAATGCTGTGGTGCAGGCAGAAATACCAGTAGTACCAGATCCGCACACATTGCTCTCAAACATTCCACCAGAGACCCGCTGGTACACAGTGATTGATTTGTGTTCTGCATTTTTTAGTGTGCCCTTACACCCTGACTCACAATATCTGTTTGCATTCACCTACCAGGGCCAGCAGTATACGTACACTCGCACCCCACAAGGGTCCTGTGACTCTCCGTCAATCTTTAACAGAGTGTTGATGGAGGCCTTGCAACATTTGAACATTGAGAGCACACTGATACAGTATGTCGATGATCTACTGATTTGTAGTCATTTTAATGTTAATATATGGAAGCAGAGAGGGTTCCAATGAGCAGATGGAACACCCATCATTCATGGGATGGCAATTGCACAGTTGCTGGAAGCTATTCATTTACCAGCGGCTGTGGCAATTATTAAATGTCCAGCTCACCAAAAAACAAATAGGTTGATTGCCAGAGGCAATAATGTTGCAGACGAATTAGCAAGTCAAGCAGCCATTGGGTCATCAGTTCTGCCTGTAGTTATGGCTGAAGATCCAGGGCCAGACACAGATATAACTTCGCTTATTCAGGCACAGGCAGCAGCTAGTGTATATGAATATAGTGTATGGATGAAACAAGGAGCCATTGGGCAGCAAAATGGACCGCATGCAGGCCTATGGAGAGGACCAGCTGGTCATTTTGTAGCTCCAACAGCCTTGCTGAGGGTCCTAATAAGGACCGCACATGGTCAGGACCATTGTGCGATTAGAGCACTTCAAGAAAGAAAATTTATGGTTCCAACACCTCAACTATTCTAAATGGCAGATCTCTAATGACTCATGTTATGCGTGTCTGGCGGCTCAACCAAAATTATGGATGATGCCGCTACCATGTGCTGCATGGAGCACTGATGGCATGGTAAAACAGACTTCAGCTGGAGGTTTTGGGGATATGTCAATAGACAGGCGCCCAATGGGGTCAGAATGGGATTGCATGTTAATAAGGGGAACGCCATTTCAGGAGGCTTTGACTGCTAGTGTCCAAAGATGTCCAACAGCCACAGTTAAAAATACTGTTTATCCAGTAGTGCCGCCACCAATGTGGCCAGGGGGAAGATTTGAGTGTTTTCAGCATGGGGAATTGTCAGATGGTACATTTGAGCAGACGGGTAATTGGACTGGACATTTCCAAGGCAATTGTTCACATCTTTGGAACATAACCGGCAAATATGGTCCGACAGTATTGGTCAAAGGAAGTAGGGTCCCTAATAGCACATATGAAGTACCCAATATAATATTGTACCAACTGTAGCAGTTCCCGATTTGTTTTGGATGTGTGGTAGCAATCAGTTACGTATCACCCTTCCAGTTAATTGGACAGGGACTTATGCACGAGTGGTTCTAGTGCAAGAGACACACATAGTAAGCGAGGACAAGTTTAGGGCTTTTAAGGAGAAAGACGAGCAGAGCACTGAGTTGTTCCACAGGAAACGCAGTTTTGGCACCTTCACTGAAGATCCCAGAGTGTGGGTAGATGCCATAGGGGTTCTGAGGGGGGTCCCAGACGAGTTCAAGGCTAGGAATCAAGTGGCAGCGGGGTTTGAGTCAGCCCTATGTTGGTGGTGTACTATTAACAAAAATGTGGATTGGATTAACTACATTTACTATAACCAACAAAGGTTCATTAATCACACTGAGAAAGCTCTTTTAGCTTTAGGAGAACAGACAGCAGCCACATCTCAGATGACCTGGCAGAACAGACTGGCTTTGGACATGTTGTTGGCAGAAAAGGGAGGTGTTTGCACCATGTTTGGGGATGCCTGTTGCACCTTCATTCCCAACAATACAGCGCCGAACGGTTCATTCACTAAAGCCATGACCAAACTAAGGGCTTTATCCATAGAACTTAAGGAGAATGCTGGCCATGGAATGTGGAACATGGACTGGTTCAATTTAGACGTCTTGAAGAAAATGGGAATGATCTTAGGTATCATATTAGTGGTGCTAATGGTTGTTGCATGTTGCGTGGCACCCATGGCACAATCTCTGATAAAGAGGGTGGCAACCACTGCAGGACAGCATGTGGTGTTAATCAACATGGAAGCAGCTGAGAGCAATAACATTCATATCACTCGTAATGACTCGGACCTGACTGAAGATAGGGACTTGGATCAAACAAAGGGCACAGATCGCGAGATATCTTGGCACATCCTAACCTAAAATGACTATGAACAGGCATCAGCTAAAAAACAGACAAAAACGGAAACAAGATAATGAACGCCTAAGATCCCTGTTAGAGAAATTGCCCTATCAACCCTCAACTTATGCTTCTCAGACCAGGCACAGACTGACGGGAACGTCGGTACAATCACAATTCAATTCAATTCAGTTTTATTTATATAGCGCCATATCATAACAAAGTTATCTCAGGGCACTTTTTCGAATAGAGCAAGTCTAGACCGACTCTTTATATTTACAGAGACCCAACAGTTCCCACCATGAGCAGCACTATGCCACAGTGGCAAGGAAAAACTCCCTTTTAACAGGTAGAAACCTCGAGCAGAACCAGGCTCAAGGTGGGCGGTCATCTGCCTCGACCGGTTGGGTTGAAGGGGGAGGGGGGGAGCGGGATAGAGAGAGCAGGAGGAAAGAGAACATACAGCAGCACAATACAGTTCCACATAGGGATGTAAGGCAATAGATATGGTAATGGCATTGATGTTAACACCAACAGAAACAACACTAAGAGCAACACCATAACAGCAACACCAATAACAAGAGCAACAATCACAGGGTTATCCTACTTTTCAGGAGCCCTATGGTATGAGAATTGCCCAGATAAAAAGCTCAAATTGGACAACTGAGGTATACCCGTTACCCAGAGGACTGACTCTGGAAATAAGTGGCGTTACTATACAATGTGACTTTGACCAACTGGACCATCGTAGAAAGTGGTGTTTACCACTACAAACAACAAGTAGGAAAACGTTTATGACATTAAAATTAGGTCCCTTGATACTCTTTAGTACCTGCGAGGGGTTAGCTCGATATGGTGCTAGGGGGGTGGAAAGACTTGCCCAACAAAGCCATGACATGTATGACACCCACCAGAATCAATATGCCATAGTGGATTTGATAAAGGGAAGAGTGGTGATGAATTATGCTATCCTGAAATTGGACACAGACTGAGAGTAACATTGTGTTTTGTCATAATTGCTGTTGCATATCAGACTCAGTGATGGAGGAGATACTAGGCCTTGCTAGCCTTTGGGGACAACACCCTGATCCGGACCTATGTGTGGACCCGTCAAACTACATATGGGAAGATTCTAATGGGCTGGGACCATGGGAAAGGAATGAAGATTGTAGATTGCTAGCAGAAGGAATTCCCCGTCCGGACAGAGCATATGCTTTGATCTGGGTTGAACATAGCCACAAAGATCGATGGGTGCCACCTCAAACAGGCCATCCTTGTATAACTATAGAGCGCAATACCTATCGACTAAGACTATAAGCAACCAAATGGGGTGATAACGAAGAGTGTAATGTACAAAACACTAACCTTGATACAGGTGTATGTAGGACCATATAGGATATGGTCAAATCAGCCTCAGCATATTTGGGAACGCTTGGCAGAGGTACTTTCAAAATGGGGACTGGAGGGCATAGAACACTAAAAAGCACACTATGTGATTTTTTTCCAACAGAGAGAAAAAGACTAATCCCTGGAGAATAGACCCCGACAACATAAGTAGACTCAAGTAACCACCTGCAACCATGGATTTAGCAGACACTATTGGGCAATACTGGGTAGGAAAAGATCTCATGGCTCCAGTCACAATTCCAGACCAGGTATTTTTGGTAAATGCATGGGGAGAATGGCAGAAGGATCCTGATTGGCAATCATTTACTGGTAAAGCTCAACCCTGGGCAGTAGCAGACTACACTGGTCTAACATACTACCATTCAGAAACCCGAGTAACTAAAAGTCGAAAGAAACTTCCAACCACCCATATTTATGTACCACCGACAATTACAGTGGTCACTGACTTCTATAAATTAAAACGAACAATAACCTTCCAGTACGTTCCGTGCCCAACACCTGCAGCTGGGATAGATGACCAGCCTTTACAGGCTATCAATTTTCCAACAGCATGTGGAAAACAGTAGTAGTAACCAAAGCCTACTACTCTCTGTATGCTAACCATTTGATTTGGACCACTATGCCTAGATACGCAGAAAGAGCACTTTGCGCTATACCCAAGTGGGATCTTGAAGCAGCAACCAAGCCTGTTTATTATTCTCTGATCAGACCTACACCAGTTGATCTTCGGCAAATCGAGAGAATTTGAGGACTGTAGGACTCCAAAAATACAAACATGCAATATGATAAGGGATTAGTCGCCAAATTAGTGAGATATTGGCCATTAGAAAAATATGATGCTAAAGTTACAATTCCCGATCGGGTATTATTAAAAGATGGGTGGGGAAAATGGGAAAAAGATGAAAATTTGTGGTATCCCTTGACCAATATGGCTCAACCGTATGCTGTCTCCTCCGGTATTTGGCTGTTCACTTTAAATACCAGACTTGGTTTAAGCTCAACAGCTGACCACTCAGATTTAGTTATTATAGTCCAACAATACAAGCTCAAAAAGAAGGTTGTGTTTCATTATTTAGACCCGCAACACCCCAGTGACATTGACCCCAGGTATTCTCAGGACTATAGTATTGATCATCTCATTGAAACGTGTATGTGGAAGACAATCACTGTAACCAAAGCTTACCTCAAAGGACAAGCAACCTACCCCCTACCTCCACCCTCAAGACTGGAAGTGCAGCTCAGCAAGTTACCTCGATGGGAAAAGGATCACCCCTCCAACATGGATCCAATGTTGACACAAACGTCGAGGTGCTAGTAACCTCTTGTGTCAATGGCTCTCTACGATGCGTAAAGTATCTGGGCTGAAGATAAAACTACATCTCAATGAACTGACTTTGCACACAATAATCATACTGCTGAAAACCTTGCTCATGTTTTGTAATCAAAATTGTTGATATTTTGTTGTGTTGATTATGTTGTTAACAGACTTTGATGACATGCCTCGTTATGGCCCATTCAGACGACATCAACGGAGAAGGAGACAGAGAATTGTATTGCATGAACAATTATCCATCCCTGTGATAAAGAATGTAGGGTCACTGACAGTGAGCCAACATGTAGCCAATTTATTCCAGGCTGTGCCATATGGGCCTTGGGAATATAAACTTGTAGGTAAATTGGATAAAAGACCGCGTATATCAAGAACAGCAAAAACTGTCCCTCTACAATAGGTCAGACGCGAGTAAGGGAGATATTGATTAAAAATTGTGTTTTTAATTTTTGTTGATAGCAGAAGCAAAGGCTGACCCACCATGACATCCAACGCCATCGAACTACGCGGGCAACTTTCGGATCAACATAGCGAGTGGAACGGGAGTCCCTTGACTGTAGGTCACCAAGTGGACTTCCTATTCCACACTGTAGCTTACGGGCCATGGAGATACAAAGCTGGGGGACTGGTTGAGTACTGGGACGATGTTGGACCAACATGTAGTCTGCGTATTAATAGCTTTGCGAAGATTTTTTGGTATTACCATATACACAATTGAGTGCACTCTTCGCCTGGATTGCACATTGTTTATTGATAAAGTACTTGCTGGAGAAACACCTCTCCTGAGTGATCCCGACTGCTTTGGTTTTAGGCAAGTTTTAATGAAAGATGTTATTGTATCCAGTATCTATGTTGGGCGATGGAGAATGTGGACCAATGCGCCCCACTGGTCAAGTCTAGACCTAAAGTTTGTAGAACCATGGTGGAAGTTTGCTAATGATGCTCCAAAAACACCACCCCCACCCTGTCCCCTTTGCAGAGCTCTCCCTGACAAGTCACAGACACCATAATCAACGCTTAACTATGATGAAACCCGGCGGGTGCGGCAGCCTCTGCATCATGATAAGGGCTAATTACATGCATTATAACCGAAGCCTTATGTAACTGAAGTATTATATGATTGAAGTATTGTATCTCACGGGTGCCTTTTGTATGTCACATAATTCTATATTTAGTCACTGGATAATGAAGGGTGTTGCACTTATTACACTGATGTTGTTTTGATACTTGTGATTTAGATTGTACACTGAGTCTTAAGGGTTTTTCCTCACTGCTGGTTAGGAGGTTTTCTCTTGAGACTTGGTAAGGGAGTTAAGTGTGGCTTGGCTTTTACTCGCTCCCCGCCAAATAGGGAGGAGAGGTTTTCCAAGTTGCACACTGGTGATTCCAGGAACACTCTCATCTTGAGAGTGCAAGTAACACACCTGAGTCTCATTGTTCAGGGTTGAAGGGAACTCCACTATCACTGGGAGAAGGTCAGGATGGTTTGCAATGTGTTTAACATGTGTGTTTACAAATATACAAGTGTGCCAATATATTACCTCCTACACTGTGTGGTCTTACAACTGTATAACCTTCAGGTACTCAGAAACGATATATGTATTTTAGCCTCCCTCACAAGGGATGATTGGGACTGCTCAAGTCCCAAAGGGGGGATTATGTGGGGAATAAAAGTTAAATAGCATAGCTTAGCTTAACACTAGAAGCGAATTGTTAATGAGCACAAGCAGCATAGCAAATCAGATGGAAAAACATCAGAGCATGGCTAGCAGCAGAAAGCACGTATAGCTAATGAAAAAGCCCATCAGAGTACGACTAATAGTATGGCTAGTGGTAGAAAGCACTATAGCTAATGGAAAAACCCGTCAGAGCATGACCAACAGCAGACCAGGAGCTCCTTTCTCCTCCTCTTCCTCTCCATCTGTACGCCCTCATATCCCATCAATGCTTGTTATTAATTCAACTTCTTCCCGTAGTTGTGTGCTTTCTCTCCTCTCTCTCTCTCTCTCTCTCCCCTTCTGTTGCTTTCTGCAGGTATTTCTGCCTCTGGAGCTGTAGAGTCTGGGTCTGTGGTTGCTGCTGCCTGCTGCCCCCGTGCTCCTGCTCTGCACCCGCTGCTGCTATTGCTGTTGTTGCTGTTGTTATTAGTATTGCTATTATAATGTTGCTCTTAGTGTTGTTTCTGTTGGTGTTAACATCAATGCCATTACCATATCTATTGCCTTACATCCCTATGTGGAACTGTATTGTGCTGCTGCATGTTCTCTTTCCTCCTGCTCTCTCTCTCCCGCTCCCCCCCTCCCCCTTCAACCCAACCGGTCGAGGCAGATGACCGCCCACCTTGAGCCTGGTTCTGCTCGAGGTTTCTACCTGTTAAAAGGGAGTTTTTCCTTGCCACTGTCGCATAGTGCTTGCTCATGGTGGGAACTGTTGGGTCTCTGTAAATATAAAGAGACGGTCTAGACTTGCTCTATTCGAAAAAGTGCCCTGAGATAACTTTGTTATGATATGGCGCTATATAAATAAAACTGAATTGAATTGAAATCCTCACATACGTGCCTACATAAGTAAAAACTCGAATAGCAAATGAAGAACAAACTCAAGGTAAGGTAATCAGTAAACATATCTAAAGGACATGGAAAACAGGTGCTCAAGTAAGCCCTAAGGGACATGGAAACCACCTAGGATACTGAAAACAGCATGTTTTAAAAAAATAGACTCAACACAATGAGTAGACACCATTAGTTACTGGCCCATGAAAGTAAGTCTTAGGGGACTTGGAAAACACCTAACAGTTGACACGATTGTCTACCATAAATCAAGTAGATCAGATTTCTTGGGACACGAACCATTTAGAAAATGACACCATTCTTTCTCAAATACCGGAGAATGGGTAAAAAAGAAAACTAATGGTGTCTGACAAAGAAGTAGCAACTCAAGGTCAAGAGGAGGTACTGAAGTTGTGAGACCACAGCAGGAGGGGTTACAGAAAGAGTATAAAAGGCAGGATTTGTGCACTGTATAGTCAGTCTCTCCATGGACGGACTCATGTTTGCTGTACTGCTTGATTTGCATGAACAGTAAACTTTGCTCTCATCTGAACTCTTTTTTGACTCAGTGTTTTTTATTAGTGACTGTTAGACTTTAAAGTGTGGTGAAGATCTTGAAGACATCCGGCCCAGCTTCTAGATTTTTCCTCCACAATGCAATGCCTGGTCTTTCCTCTGACGTGCATCTGCAGTGAGAGAGAATAATGAGTTAAACTTCTCTGTGTGTGTGTGTGAGGAGATAAGACAATGTTTAAAATTGTGTTGTTGAAACTTTAAACATATAAATCAAAAATAAAACAAACGCATCACCCAGAGTATTTAAAATGTTACTTCATTTAAGTAATCCCTTTTTAATATGTTACAAAGCAATAAAATAAATATCTTATAGGATATGGTATTACCAACCTCTGCATCACCCTCTTGCATTAGATGCATTAGACCTCCGGTGTTAGGTGGCGCTGCTGCAGCTACCCCCTCCCTAACTTGTATGATACACGTCACCGAAACTACGCTCTTCTCACCCTCCCCTCTTTGACTCGGACAACAGGAAGTCGAGTTTAATTTGAATCCTACAGGTGGGCTGACAACATTGGGTTATTATCCAGTTTAAAACGTTTTAGCGACTTACCGGATTCAGCTCGCCCGGCGATGGGCTCCTTTGCTGGGCCTTCCGGCTGATGTTCCCCGCCGCTTGGTCCAAACCCGCTCCCGCGGACGGAGGTGAAGGAAGAGACTGCTTCTTTCTCTTCGATACACCCTGAGCAGGCTGCTTTCCCCGGCCTTCCGTCTGGATGTTCCCCGCTGCCTGGTCCAAACCCACTCCCGTGGACGGAGGTGGAGGAAGAGACAACTTCTCTCTCTTTGATACCCCTTGAGCAGGCTGCTTTCCCCGGCCTTCCGTCCGGATGTTGCCGCTCGATGTGTCCCCGGGCGGAGCTGGTGAAGGGGCTGACTTCTTTCTCTTTAGCTTGCTCAGAGATGGTCGCGACGGCTGCTGTTTTAACCCTCTGACGGAGCTCGGACCCTCTAGGCTTCGAGGTCCGACATTCTCCTCTTGGATGGCTTCAGGATCACCGTGAAAATCGGGAGGGCTTCCAGGTCGGAACCGGCGTTCCGTGGCTTCTAAGAAATCTGCAAGTAAGCGGTTTCAAAATATTAAAATAAACGCTGTGGATGTTGCAATTTACTAAAAGAGGACCGTACCTACTGAATTCTGATTGTGTGAAGCCTAAATCTTCCAGCTCGTCTGAGGTAACTGTTACAAGAAAGAAATTGGTTTTTAAAATTTACGACGTTGTTGAAAAATAAAACTGAGTCAATAAAAAAAATATATAAACGCTTCACTTACTGGGAAACAGGGATGCGTTCCTTGGAGCAGCGTGAATATCTCTAAGTTCTATAACATAGTTTTTTGCTATTTAGGCCTAATGTTTTGTTCTTGATGAGAATACAAATAAATAGTAGGATAAATAATATTACCGCGGACCATCTTGCGTCTTCAGTCCTCCGTCTTGAGCGAGTGTTGTGAAGGGTTTTCAGGGCCGTGTTTTTATATCATCTTGCCGTCATAATAAACAAATGAGCATTTTTTAAAATGTATTTTTTTTTTTTTTTGCGACCTTTTGACATACGGTGTACCACAATCCTGTTGTTTGTTAGCATGTCAGTACATGACAAGAACTTTCGTCTGAAAAACAGCCCTGTGTATTTGATCTTATTGTCTTAACTATCCTGTGATAACTTCTGACATACTTCCTCTGTCGTTGTGCTATGGTTAGTGTGGGAATGCATGTGATAAACAGAGATGCTTCTTTTTCCACCTTTTTAATCTTAACTAACCTCAGGAAACTTACTTGCAGTAAAAATGACCCCATCTTAAAAGTACAATGTTGCAGTCTTTGTGAGGAATTTACAAGACCGTATGCTCTCATAGGAAACACGTTTCACTTTAGTCTGTTGAATTAGATGAATGAGTATACGAGTGAATGAGTATATGTATTGGTTTTACACAGAGAAGCTTCTTTTCACAACCCTTATAATCTTAACTATCCTCATACGGAAGAACAATTTCAACGTGCTATAATAGACATGTTTCACTATGTTGAAGATGAACACACTCCACCATTAGAGTTTTTTTAATTAGACCATAACGCATGTTTTGACACATAGTTGCTTTGTCTGCGTGTGATAAGAACTTCTGTGTTTCTGATGTTTTTACATTTTATACATAACATTATGAATCGGTTCATCAACAAACAATGAACAGATTATTCATCAAAATCCATGTTTGGGAACCAGAAACGCTCAAGAAGACCTCAATAAGAAGAAAAATACAACAAAAATACAAGAAATACAACATCATTGTCCCAGCACCTTTGGTACTTTGACCTCTAAAATTATGTTTTAGCACAATTTCATGCAAATGTTCAGTACTCAGTAATAAGTGCTTTACGTTATAAGAGAAATTGAAAAACAACAAAACAAACATACAATAAACACAATGGTGCTCTTTGCTTAAGAACCTGTGCCAACATCACCATTCACTTTAGGTGGGAATTCAAAGCCGAAACTTCACTCTTATGTGCGGAGTGAATTTCCAAATCCGGCTGGAGACGGCCTGTGACTGGCGGAGACCAAAGACAAAGGTGAAACCGTTTGCCATTTGGTGTGCAGATAATTGAGCCGTTCCAGGCCACCACGTGAGCCAAAAAACATGCCCTCGTTGGCCTCACGTGAGCCAGGAACGATGCCTCTATCCTGGGCAGATAATTCTGAAGCACCCCCTGAATAATAATTTATAATAATAAAATAAAATAATAATAATGATGATAATAATAATAATAATAATAATAATACTCATCGCGGGGCGACTATGGAGAACCGTGATGCAGAGGGGCCCGTGACGCACGCACCGTCAGCCGGTTCCAGGGCACCGGCGTGATCCCGTGACGCATGGGCCCCTCAGTCCGTCAGCCGGTTCCAGGGCACCGGCGTGATCCTGTGACGCACGGGCCCCTCTGCCCGTCAGCTGGTTCCAGGGCACCGGCGTGATCCCGTGACGCACGGGCCCCTCAGTCTGTCAGCCGGTTCCAGGGCACCGGCGTGATCCCGTGACGCACGGGCCCCTCTGCCCGTCAGCTGGTTCCAGGGCACCGGCGTGAACCCGTGACGCACGGGACTGAGGGGCCCGTGCGTCACGGGTTCACGCCGGTTTGGGAAACCGATTCAAATGTGTGCCAAGTGTCAGCCCGCGCCCTACGTGTGGTAATGTCGGTAGGTTGTTCTGCAAGCAGGTCCTCGCCATCGTGATGGACAGCAATGCTGCATTCTCCAAACAGGTTTCCAGGTATCACTACTGTCAATAATAATAATAATAATGTAAAATATGTAACACAAATACATTTAGAATGTTTTTTACACATTAACTTTATGAAAGTAACTAATAGATGGCAACAATTTAGAGAAATCACCCTTTGGTTTTCTCGAAATAATGATAGTTAACCTGTTATGAGAAAACGAGCTTTGTTATCGAGATAACGAGATATTTAACTTTTGATCTTGAGATAATGGCATTAAAAAATAACCACAACCACAGCTGGTCTCGACTTCCATAATAAGCTGCTGAGAAAATCCACAAAGAAAAAATGTTGTCTTCATGACGTTACTCATATCAGCTCCGCAAACACAAATAGTTCCAACAGCACTCAAGAGACTGAATTGTTGCCAAGCAACACTAACAAATGCAAACTAGCTTGCTACTTTGTGTAGGTCTACACTTTATGTGTTTTATATGTATGACATGTTTGGGGGTGCTCATTATTAACTTGTGATGGCCCAAGGTATTGGCTAACAGGAAAAATTAGTGAAAAAAGTAGCAAAAGACATCCTGAGGGCTGGACCTGGCTCCCGGCCTAAGATAGCATGTTTTTCTGCTACGCTGAGTGAGAGGTTGAACAACACCACCTTATGTCATACTACCCCGTCCGCTGGTCAGCTGCTAGATCGGTTCATTACTGATTCAGAATCAACTTACCTCATCAATCACGTGGAGTCCTCCTGGATACTCGTGAAGCAGGTGGGGCAAGACGAGGATTTCAGCACTAACCATGAGTCCTACGAAGTGTGATTAAGAACCATAATAGAGTGCATCAATCTAACCCAAGTCTCAAAGGTCAAAGTGAAATACTCCCATTTTGCAACCTTAGATTATAATAGTGGTCTATGGGGAAATGCCTCTTTCAGCATGATTGTTACCCTCCGCAGGTTAAATGCCAGTTGTCTTCAAAACCATATGGGATTGCCAGTTCTATTTCTTATCTCATTTATTTGTTTTGTACAAAACACATAAATGAGGGCACCTGGCCCTCACTTAAGGGGAAGAAATTATATAAAGTATTATTCATAGTACAGCATCAAGAAATAAAATAAATGTGACCAAATTATGTGCCACCGACTAATAAAGTTAACAGAACCAGTGTGATAATTGATAACATTTCATGTCAAACCTTGACTTAGGTAGCAGTTTTATAATTCACCTTTGCGTGCCTCTTCAGCATGTGATGGAAGTGCTGCGTTGTACTTTGCCAGCAGAACCCCAGCTATACCTCTTCTTCCTGCCTCCATCAACATTCACTCTGCATTTATCCCAAATGCTGTCAGGACTCTTCTGTCCACTTCAATATTGTACTTTGACATCATTTCTGAAACAATCTGTTTTTGACAAAGAGATCTTAGAAGAGAGATCAACTTTGAAATTGCATTTCTAATCTATTGCTTATGCTTCCACACATAATGAAAGGGTTACCATCTACTTACAATAGCTGGAAAGTGCAGTGCAGGGTACTGGATCTCTCTCGCTCAGTTCTCTTCATTTTATCCTGGAACATGGCAATGTTAGGTTTCTTCTTCCTGCATTCTGCCTGCCTGCCTTCAGCCTTTGGTTATGTGTTGATTTTGGCTGAATTCATCCTCTGCAGTTGTAATGTGAGAAATGCAACACAAAGTAACACAGAGAAAAATAAGGCATTGGAAAAAGCTGAGGGAACCTTCAACTTTCAACTTCTAAGGGCCCGTTGACGTTAAAATTGAAGGCCCTTTTTTTTCAAAGACAAGTTTCAGCACTTTTTTGCCACTTTCCTAATTAACTGAGGGTTTTTTAAATGTCAGAAATTATGGAAATTCCCAGAAATTAATAAAGATGTAATAGGCACGGTGGTGCTATCAAGAGACTAATTCATTCACTTAACCTGTTATGAGATGAACAGAAACAGATTAAACTCAGTAGAGCCAAAAGTTCTGGTCCAGAATTTGTAACAAAGAGCACAATGCAGGCATGGCCATTAGTCCAATTAGTGTGAGAAGTTATTACGTTGTTCCTTAGCCCAGGACACAATTTAAGTCAAAATGTTGTGGTGTTGCGCTAATCCAATGGGATATTATGACTTTTTGTGATATACCCCGCCCCCTTTTTGATCCAATGGCCTGAACAATAAATCAGATCTCTGTGGCCCATGACATACCTGCTCAAAGTATTAGTGTCGTAGCAGGTCCAGCATTTTCTGTACTCCCCAGGCTGGATGTATTGTCCTGACACTTTCATTCCTTTGGTATCCATGGTATCCAGCATACCATGCCAGGATTCCTGTACAAAAGCACAAAGATGAAGAAAATGACTTCTTGTACTGTTTAATGCAATTACAGAAAAGATGGTGGAACTGGTCTTCCCTGCCTGCTGCTCTCTCTCCTCTTCCCTCTCTGTCTGCTCCTTCATGAAATCCAGGAGTGCCTCACTGACCCTGGCCCTCTTTCTTGGTGGTGGGTTGGCCCGTTCTTTGGGAGGGGCAGAGGACGGGGAGGTAACAACCCCACCTGTAGTGGCAGTCATGTTTGCTGCAACTGCCAGAGGTGGACTTATTGAGTGCTGCCCCTGGAGTGCAGCATCTATGAGACTGTACCACTGCCAGGTGGCAGCAGTCACCCCACCCGCCTCCACCCCTTTCCCTGTTGGAGGATCCCTCTGTTCCTAAAAAATAACGTCTTAATGAATGAACACTGTGAAATCTATTGCTGAACATATTTGCAGTCCCAAAACAGTTTGAATGGCTTCACAAATGTTGTGTAATATGTGTTTGTTGCAACGCTGTCCTGCTTAAATTCACTTCATGTCAAGTTATTATACAACATTATGTATAATAATGTGTATAATAACATGTCTTGCAATAATGAGGGAAGCTGAACTACTGATGCCAAAAATAGCTTGACTTTTGAGCTGATGAATTCCACACTTAAGAAATAATAAAAGTTAAGATATGTAGTTTAGTTTACAATTTTAGCACACTTAGTGTTTGATAAGTTATTTGTCCTTGCACATTGCATCTGTATAATACATTTTCTGCACTAGTCAAAACAGTTTCATATCAACTTGGCAAACCTAGCTTAAATTAGTCTCAGGCATGCCCTACCACTTTATTGCTGAAAAGCAGATACAATGGTAGGTTACCTTGTATTTTTCCTTCAGGTTATTCCATTTCTTTGTTTGGCTGTGATAGCCAGGCCAGACTTGTTCATGAATAGAACAATTTAAACACTATTACTAATACTATTACTAACAATAACAACTTACTTTAGTCTACAGTATGTCATGTCACTGTTTTGGCCGATGCCCAGGGTGCTCACTCGTGCCTACTGTGTGCGAGCACGAGAACGAGCAACAACGCCGACTGCTATTGTCTTAATGGCCACTGGTGTCACCAAAAACAACTTTCTAAAAACTACACACAGCCCCTTTAAATATTATTATATATCAATATGTAAAAAAATAGCAAACTTACAGGAACTTGTTTGACCTTGTTGCATTTATAAGATGTAGATGTTGGAAAGGAGGTCCTCAGGAAAGTAGCTGTGGTTGCCTGCTATTGCTTTTTTATAAATATCTGACAGTGTTGACAAAAATTTGGGACACATTTTGAGCAACCACAAAATAAGAGTACATTTTTTTTTATCAAATTGAAATGATAATGTCCGAGGACAACTGATTTTGTGGGTACTGGGCTATCATAATATAATTAATACAATTAAAAACAAACATATTAAAAAATGTTACATTTGTGCAAAAGACCCCCAGATGATCACACCCTGACTATTTAATATAAGAAAATGTTATTCATTTTCAACAGAATTAGCACTTTTCTTAGTGGAACATGCTTTCGCTTAAGTCCCAAATGAAAGAAGAACAGTCTGGACAAACCAGCTCAGATATGACTTTCCTGTACAAGAATCAGCAAACTGGTCAAATCGTATTTGTACATGCAGTACGTTGAGGGAATAGATCAATTTTCAACAGTATATTTAGCAAAAGCCGTATAATGTCATTTTACAAGGGACGATCTAAAATCTAGCACCAGTTACCATAGCAACTGTATTAAACGTCACACGAAGCTGGGAGCACGTTCATATGGAAGACGTGGTTTCAGAGAGGGGGAGAGTGCAAGGGATTGTTGGCAGGTAGAGAGACCCTGGGGAAGAGAAGGAGAGAGAGAGAGATGCCAGAGGAGGAGCTCGTGCAGAATCTCGTTTACATTTGGGATTTCCGAAGCAGCTTCCGTCTGATTCGAGAGCTCTTATTGATGGAGATATAGAGAAGCAGAAGCGAGGCTAGCTTTATTTGTCCTGACAGAAGTAAGGGTGGGAGCCGCTGTCTCTCCCACGATGGGTTCTTTTCTCTTCCGGCGGCGATGAACACAGTTGACAAAAAATACATGGACTTACTTTCTTCTCCTCTCCTTACGAAGGATTTCAAAGGCCAGAATCTGAGCAACACCTGTACAGTACTGACATTAACGACATGAGCTGTGACTGTATAGTGGCTTTCCTGTCTATGCAGCCTGCTGTGTGCTGTCAGAAACATCCAGAGGAAAACGCCTGGCTCTGTTGAACGAAGCTGAAACATCAGGCAAACAAGCGTTTGGACCAAAATGACCAGTAAAGAGGTATAGCGTTAGTGTGGAGGGTGCTGTGGACAGATACAAAATGACCAAAGTCTGAGGTAACACGAAGAGAGGAAATGAATAAACCACGGCTCACAACCGAATAACGGGCATTTAATGCTAATTTAGCGAACATGGTTTAACAAAAATTTTTTTTTTTACGGAATGTAAACAAATAAATAACTTCCGGGTACGTTATTTAACTGCTCTTTTGAAGAAACAGTGAGGTGAAGGCCTAAATGTGTTCAACATATTCAGTTAGGTTATGTTTTTATAAAGCTTTTTTGGACCTGGTAACATTAGGCTACACCAGTTGCTAGTTTAGTATAGCAAAAAGCTATGCTGGTTTTTTATTTCCAGATTGAATATTTCATACTATAGTAGGCTAAGTACTGTAGAAGGTGTGCAATTTTCAAATACCTGTAGCTACAGTATTATTCTACCATGTACCTGTATCAAGTATTATAGAAATGCAGTGGTACTTAATTAATAAATTAATGTAATTTGATGTAGTTTAACAAACAAAATAAATATGTGAAGCACATATTTTGTATATGCCATCAAAATTGGCAAGTGTATATGTAAATGGAATTCAAAGAGAATTCAAACTTGCAAAAACAGACAACAGGTGGTTCCACCTATAAAGAACATCTTAAAACTTTGATGAACAAACAATGAAATTCTATCAGAGTTGTAAATTCCAGATAAGAATCTATTCTGAATCTAAATCTGTACACATGCCCTTTTTATGATGCGCTCCTGTGGCACTCATGGCATCAGTCAGCGACCTCTTAATGCTGAGAGCTGGTTGTCAACAGATCACTGCAGAGCTTATGGCATACCAAATGCATAGCCAGTAGCTGTTCTTCAACAATGAAGCATAATTGACATTATATATGAATTACATTTTCAACAGTGGTGTAAAACAAAAAAAAGGGTTAGGTGTTATACTATATCTTTTTATCTTAAACACTTTTGTTTTACTCTGCCATTATTAACTTACAAAACATGAGATATTGCACTATGACAGTTATGTCAAACCAGCCTAACACATCAGTGTTAGCCTATGAACACAGATTTGACTTCACCTTGTGTTTTCCTTTCTTCTAATAGATAATGAAAATAGAAAACTACAAATGGATGAGGAGTTATCAGCTGCTGCGTTTGAATCCAGGAAACCAACACAGACTGACTCTAATCTGAATCCATGTGTGTGAGACGAGGAATGAGTTTTGTTGTGTTGTTTTTGTGCTTCATCGATGGATTCGGCTGTTAGCACAGCCCTGCGGGGCAGCAGTGGCAGCAACTACACAGCTGACACCTCAGGTCCAAGCTTCACCAACCAGCTGGGAACCGCCTCACCTGTTGTGCCAAGGTAATTCACTCTGTCCATCCACCTTTACATCTTTCCTGTCTGCTTTGAAGAAAAAGCTGCACTGTGAAAGTTTGCACACGAGTGACTCTAGAATGTAGCAATTATTTGGGGGAAGTAAGTTATCCACAAATTCCATTCAACCTAGCAGAAGGAATTGCAACACTGGGGCACCTGCACCATCCATACACCCTTCCAGAGCTACGGTGTCATATACCTGACATAGAAACACATTTCTAACAGTCAAAATAGAGAAACTAGCTAATTTCAGCAAGGTACAATTAGCAAGCAGAATTGATTTCATATCTCAAATGCAGAGTAGACTGATGGTCTTTAAAAAAATCAGATATCAGCCCCAGAGCATCAGTGGTGTGGTTACAAATTCTGGGCCTCCTGAAAACTGCTCCCTCAGGACTTGAAACAATAAATATGTATAATCTCTGGCATTTTCTGGGACCACTGAATCCATCATGGTTTCATGGTGACATGAGGTGCCAAGCCATCAGTGTGAAAATGAAATTCTTTATTCACACTACGGGATGACATAGTAACCTCCCTTTTCAATATTTTATTTTGAAGGAACCCACCCTTTCCCAGCCACACTGTTTCTATTCCTGCACATTTCATTTCAGAATGGCCACCAAGGTGTACCTCCACTAAATGGTTTGCTTAGACAAATTTAGACCTTTTCTCTATATACAACTTTTATGTTAAGACCTATGGCTATCATAGCCCCTTGAACTTGGACAATATAAAGCCATATTTTAGTGAAGGAGCTGGTTATGACCTAAAGCGTGGGCATAGACGAGACATAGGTTTTATTCTCAAGATGGCAGTGAGCAAGTTATTGATTCAATTCAGCTGCTCTCCATTCAGTATGTCAGTGGACATTCCCTAAATTATATTATAATTCCCCTGCATTTTTGATGTTATTGAATCACCTTCTTATTTAACATAAATCAACCAAACCTGTGAGGAACACCATAACTAGGCCTGATCTGACCTACTACATAAGAATCTGACTTAGCCTGATTTTAGACGTCTGAATCACTGCCCACATCTCTGATTTGTTTATTGATTCAAATAGGTCTGGTGTCATTGACCACTGTTTCCTTTGATTGGAGAAACAATTAGCCAATCTGAGATGAGATGTACGCAGTGGTAGGGATTGTTTAAGATGACTTACAGATATAACAACTCTTAAATTTACATATATCTTTGATAGATCAGCCCATTTCATATTGTATTTAAGTTACTGTACTGAACTTTAGACAGTTTTTGTTGAGAAACATATGTACATTTTCTCAAATTATAAAAAGATATTGAAAGCAGTATTGTTTTGGTATCTGTACCGAAACTCAGTTACTGAGTACACTATATCAGAAGATTTGTAACAACACCCAGCCCTAATGAAAAATGTTTATTTCTTTGAGATATGCATGAAATGCTGTTAGTAGCTGTGAGAACATATTGTATCCAGACTATGCTGATTGTACAGTTTCTTCTTTTTTTTTTTTGGTTCTTTAGGGTTGTTTCCATAGTGACCAGCTTAGTGACCGCCACCACAGAGGCCACATTGGGAACCACAGGAAACCTATCGGCGCTCAGAGACCAAAGAGGGAGCGAGCACAGTCAAATCCATCAGGCATCGACCCCGTCGGTGTTGAGCGCTGAGAGTAACTCGGTCCTGCAGGGTATCACAGTGGCAGCTCAGGCCCTGGTACTCCTCTGCATCTTCCTCCTCTCCAGCCTCGGTAACTCGACAGTCATCATCGTCATCATCAAACACAGACAGCTTCGAACGGTGACCAACGCTTTCATCATGTCGCTGTCGTTGTCTGACTTCCTCACAGCTGTTCTATGTCTGCCTTTCTCCTTTGTCATGCTCTTCAGTAAGGACGGTATCTGGATGTTCGGTGATCGTTTCTGTGTGGCAAATGGCTTTTTCAACACCTGCTTCGGTATCATCTCCACCCTGACTATGACTTTGATCTCCTTTGACAGGTACTACGCCATAGTCAGACAGCCACAGGCTAAAATAGGGCGCCAGAAAGCAACTCAGTTGTTGATAGCTGTGTGGTTAACTGCAGTCATTTTCTCTCTTCCTTGGTATCTGTTAGTCCAAACACCTACAGAAATCCATAAGCGGGGTTTCTACCACTGTATGTATGTGTTCCACTCTGGGACCTCACACATGGGGACGACTTATAGCATCTGCCTTATTGTTGTATGTTATTTACTGCCCTTCTCCCTCATGTGTTTTTGTCATTATAACATCTGTAAGACAGTTCGGCTCTCTGAAATCCGAGTCAGACCGGTGACCACATACGCATACTTACTGCGATTTTACAGTGAAATGCGAACAGCCACCACAGTTCTGATTATGATTGTTTTCATAATTTTTTGTTGGGGGCCATATTGTTTAATGGGGTTGGTGACAGCAATGGGGGACTACACGTTCAACCCTGCAGTGGACACGGTGGCCATCTGGCTAGCCTGGGCAAACGGAGCTATCAACCCTCTGATCTACGCCCTGAGGAACCCCAATATATGTATGTTACTGGGGCGGAGCAGAGAGGAGGGCTATCGGACCAGAAATATTGCTGCATACCTCTCCAGCCAAACCCAGAACCGTGAGATTCGGCTTAACCAAGCAGAGAGGATAAGAGACCGCTATGTGAGTCGTGTAGGGATGAATAATAACAGCCGGCTGTCAAATTCAAGTCCTGGAAAAGGAGGAGTGGGAGGAGAGGTGGCAATGTGGGCATGTAAAAACCCTGCTGTGTTCTTCTGCAGGGACGCCCAGCCTGACACTGCAACACCACCCAACTCTGTCAGTGCTCCAAAGATGAAGACAGCTGACACCAGCCTGTGACATTCTGGAAGAATTCTTAACCATCTAATGATTGTTTTCATCTTATCTGTATTTGTTGTTGTGGATCTAGAGCTTGCTATCACCAGTTTGTGACATTTTTGGAAATACCTGATAGTATTTACATCTCTTCAGATCACTGACTCAAAAATGTTTATGATTCAAACCACCACTTGATCAGATTTTGTTCCAGGAATCAAAAGGATCATTTGGGTTCATATAGTACTATTAAATTGCAGAACTGTTTACACTGTGTGGGAAGACAAAAGTTATGATGGTTAAAACTAGATTTAAGCAGCTGTTGTACAATATCTAATGACAGATAAATGAAATTCTTTCCTGATTTTGGAGGACACCAAGTCCTCTCAAGGATCCATGGGGCCACCTGAAGGACCTCTGGAATCCCCTCAATGATTAAGCATGGAAGGGGATGCAAAACATTTCTGTAGAAAACCATGACAAGTTTGTGCTTGTGCACAAGGTCTTTGTGTCAAATATCATTTCATGTGTAAATGCAGCATGTGGATTTGGAAAACTGATAAAGGATCTAGCATTTCCTTGATCCTAAACCTTCCATGCTTAAAACACATGTATCGTACATGTCATTTTCAGACTGTCCTCACCAGAAAAAATGACATCATCTGCCTTTTGTTAGGGTTGCTTAAACCCTGAAGTGCTTAAAATGACCTAAAGTTACACTTTACTTCAACAAGCAACCTCTTGCTGTCATGTGAATAATGATGACTAGACTTTGCCCCTGTGACCAGATCCACTGATTGCAGCAGTTCCATTGAGATGAATTGATTTTAATCCGAAATGTTTAAAATGCTGATGTGACCAGGCCAGTAGGGAGGTGGTTATGGTGCTTTGTTTGTTGGATTACCAAGTGTCTGAGACCAGGGTTTGCATCCCGTCTTCTCTGTGACCAACAGTCAGCGTTATTTTTTAAACATGAGCACAATCGTTCCCTAACCTTAACCGAAAGTTAAAGTAAGTTCAGTTCCTTGCTGGTTCAAACAGTTTTGTTCAGTTCAGCAGGTCTATATAAACTTTGTTAATTAGGTTTAATGGCTCAGCAACCACCTCTCTGTAGCAGAGCTATCCCATCATAAGCAGTCTTTCAGTAAATTTAAACCAGGAAATAACTCTATTAAGCTGAGGTGGCAAGCTGACATGGAGCTCCAATGTTAAAAGCCACTGATTTGGTCAGTGACAATGATTCAGTATCAGTTCAGCTTGAGGATTCCGTTTAAAAAATGAGTTTGTTCAGAATCTACATCTCTACTTGGTTTAGTTACTCTAAAACCAGAGTGAACATCTGCACAGCATTTGAGGGTGGAGAGGGCTTCAGAGTCTGAATAAACTTTACTTCAGTTGAGTTGGAATTATACTTGTTAGCTAGGCAGGATTGACAGGGATAGACCACTTTTCACATGGGACCCTTTGGCTTGTGACAGTAGGCAAAGCACAGATGTAAATAACAACACGGATGATGGCTCTGTTCAGTTTACTCTAGGTGTGCCAGGTAAGACATATCAATGAGCCAGCACCATGTGCAGTTCTACAGCTGCAGCACTGGTACATCTGAATGAAATGTTACCATTACTAATGTTTTTAGTTGTTATTAGTCAATAAATGTCTGCTGTGAGAGTAGTTAATTACCAATTAAGTTCACCGTACTAATAAGAATGATACCAAGACTGATGATGGAGGAGATGTAAATGGGGGTGCTCCAAAATCAAAAACAACAACAAAAAAAAAAAATCTGGCCAGTCAGAAATTCAGTCTCAGATATGAATCAAGCCTTGTTGTAATTATGCATTTTATCCAACAGCCTCTCACATTAGCCAACTTCTGAAAATATACAGTATATGGCTCCATTGTCTGCGGGGCACCACAGCTGCTGCAGGGAAGAGGACTCAGGTGCCAAGCAGGAGGAAAACAATGTTTTAGTCATCACTTTGGCCTGCCTATATTTGTAAATGCATTCTCATCTCATCTTTTCTGTCAACAATAAAGAGGTTAGTTTTTTTTTTCAATTTCCACTTGCGTCTCTTCTTTTCATCAGTGTTTTTCATGTAGTCAACATTTTATTTTACGAGTCCCTAATTTGTGAATACCTTCCTAATATATCCTTGGAAATTTCTGATAAACATTTTTGTAATTATTACAGGGAAAATAGAGACAGGGTTCAACTGGTACATTTTCAGTGAACTGATTTCAGTTAATTGCTTGCATAACCTAGAGAGTAGTTTAGTCAGTTCAGCAACATGCAAAATGTGTCTACAGGCAAACACACACGTTTATAATAAATGAATAATAATATTTATGGAGCAATCTTTCAAGTAAATCTCTTTGGAAGTCATCAGCTTCTTATAAAGTCAACAAAACTAACTAATCTAAGTGCCTCCGAACTTTGTCTTTATTTTATTTTGTCTGAAATAAAAAGTTACGCTGAAGAAAAGGATATTTTGTTAAGGATATTTTTTTGCACATGCCACCTGTTTTCAGTTCATGTGTGGGAAACGGCAAACTGAATATATGAAGAAAGGGAATCAGTGGATTCCATGTCTGTGGTGTCAACCCTATCAGTACAGTGGATTGGGCTTATAATTCCAAATAATAACAACCATTTCAAGCAAATATAATAACTGTTCCTTTCTTAGTTATTTAAAACTGCAGATCAATCTGTTTTGGGGTTTTTTTTTGTGGGACAGCACTTGTTTAGCAGGGTATCTACTGTCCTGTGTCATAAAAGCTGTTTTATCAGTTCACATCCTGTACTGAACCCTAAAGGCCATCTGTCTTTGAAGATTGTTACCCTACAGGGCTATTTAAAGACAAAGACAACCAGGACAGGAGATCTGAGGGGATGGAAAAGGACAGCACTCTGTTTTAATAGTACTGAACACAGTCTGCATAGATGAGGGCAACATTTTGGGTGATGTGGATGTTAAATCCTCATATATCAGGGTTGAGATGATCTTCTAAATGAAGCACATTCGGATTCCTGCATACTCTGATTTAATTGGTCTCCACAGTTCATATTCCTTTCTGCCTTCAGAACACTTTTCTGAAAGTAAAACTCCCTGAGCCTCTTAGTCTTGTTACTATATAGAACATTTCTGTCAACATGTTGGATGTAAAGGATATGACATTCATCATATTGTCCCTTCAAACTAACCTGCAGTGGCAGAAGAAGTACTCTGATCCTTTGTGACATTTTCATTGCAGTTTTACTTGTAATGCAGTGTTTTTACATTGCAGTATTGCTACTTTAACTTAAGGTTAAGTATCTATATCTATATATAGATACTTAACCTTAAGTTAAAGTAGCAATACTGCAAGAATCTGTATCTCATATAAAAAGAGTCCCTCTCACAATCCGCATACCGAGCTCCACAGGATCTTCTATTGGTAAAGTCATTTTCCAAGAGAATTGATTAGTTAGTAGGCTCCAGACCAGTAGGCTCCGGACCTGGTTAGGCGTGCAGCATAAGTTACCATGGCGATTTATCCCAGTAAGAAGTGAACCACTGTCGTAACCCTGAAAACCCAGAGTTAAACCTGAAGTTACCTTGCTAACCCCAAATCCTGCTTCACAGTACAGACCTCTGGTCTGACTGCCTGTTAATCAGTTGGCTGTTGACTGTTGGCCTCCAAAATGTTTGGGATTGGCTTGTTTGGCAACATTTGGCTTCTTCTCCCATACAACATTCCACTCATTCATGCATCACAGACACTGGTAATGTTACATGAGCCATCACTACAGAGTATTCTCTTTGGTGTCTTTTCTCTTTCAATCGGCTGAGAATAAATCTTCAAAGTTACAACTCGTGTGCTCTCCCCTTTTTGTGTCGTTCCATGAGCTGGGTTGTGACATACTATATTGTAGATTGCATTTAAATTATCCTTTCACAGCAGGCTTCAAAACTGTTTACTTCTAATTCTGTGTATTGACCTCTTTCTCTGTGTTTACTCTGCACCCACACTGTCACCATCTGCTTCTACCTTTGCCCTCAGAATACACAGCTGTACATCTCTCTGTTTGTGTGCTGCAGTGTGGAATTTCTTATAGTTTTAGAATTTTTTATAGTAATAAAAAGCTTAGAGATATTTTACCAGACCTCATTTCTTAAAAAGCTAAATTAATTTATGATTACAATTATGGTTTGCATTCAGTTTAGTTTTTATCTGCAATCTGTAATCCAAAAGAAAACAATCACCCCACCACTGAAAGTTTAAATGCATGGTTGGAACCATCATTCCCCAATTCAGTCCTTTTTAATACAATGAGAAGAGACATTTATGTTTTCTGATGCTGTGCAAGGCTTACACTATATTTTAACTGACTAAATGAGAAACACACAAATTCTAAATTTTATTCATTAAGTCAATTATATTATTCATGTGAATGTACATTAATATATTAGTAGTAGTAGTAGTAATTTGTGGTCCAAATAATGACAAATTATTAGTGATTAAGAGAAATAGGATAATTTATTGAGCCTGATCTCATGGGAAATTCATACTTATTTATACAAAAATAAATGCCATCTTTCACTACTATATGAATGTCACTACACATTTTCAAAATGTGTGTTTTTTGTCGTTTTTCTTTTTGTAAGAAATGAAAGAACCAGAGTTAATAAAAATAAGAACAGAACAGAAGAATAGAACATAACATGAGATTTACAGGCTAAAAAACGTTTGGATAGGGCTTCATGTCATCAAATCAAAGATTCAGACACTTTATAACAAAAGTTCATAATTCACTGCAGCCATTTCCTCACTGACAGTGCACTGGCATGACTGTTCCTATCACTTGCAATATGTTGATTACAGAGCATGATCATGTGAGAGTATGCTGCTGAAGTAACAATACTAATGAGGGCAGTAAAAGTTATTAAAACTGGTTCTGAAGGGCTGTACAGCAGTAAACATCATATTGTTTGTATCTGCTGATCTACATCTGAAAAATCTCCTCATTATCAGACATGATGAGAATCTTTAGAGGCTGTCACCTCTCTCTCTCTCTCTCTCTCTCTCTCACTCTCTCTCTCTCTCTCTTACCCACACACACACACACACACACATACACGCATGTAGTGGGTGAGGTCTGGGCGTGACTGCCTCCACCAGGAATGCAGTAGTGTGTGTTTTGAACTCTCCACATGCTGTACACTCTCACCCAGGGTGATCTGTCAGTTTCTTTGTACATTCTGCCTGACAGACAGAGAGACACCCGGGACACTGATTAACTCTCATGAACTCATCAGAATGGAAAAAGGAAAACAAAGAACACAGAGGAAGAAACACAAGAACAGATGAGGTGTGGATAGATGAAACAAATGAAAGAGGATTTGTATTTTCTTGGTCACCTGCAAGTTTCTGCCAAACTATGAGGAAAACCCCTGTGTGAATCAGCTCTTGGTGACTTTTCATTCTCTTGTGGATTTTGTATTTACCCAGTTTCTAGCTTCCTCGGACTCCGTTTGAACATTTTGACTTCAACTCCAGCTCTACTGAAAGTTCCACAGGCTGATTTAAGTTTGAGATTTTAATTTCTGTTTAATTTTGTTGCCATATTTTCAGTTTAAGAAGTTAAATCTGTGTCTTTGAAGTTGAAGCTTCATTTCAGCATCCCTTTCTGACTTTTCTTTTTCTTTGGAGTTTATAAAAAACGTAAAAAATATATTCTCAGGAGAAATTCAGAGTAGTCTTCAGTGATAAGCAGCTGTTATAATGCTGGAATGACATTGGAGTTTGAGCTACAGTGACAGCAGAGTGAATGATCTCTGCTACACCTGACTGCTGCCACACACACTGCTGGAACTGAACATGGCATCTAACTGCATCACATAGAAGTGGATCACAAAAGGTAAGAAACCCAGGATGCATACTTTCTGTGGACTTTCAGAGAGTCTGCTCGGGGTGCACTGGACATAAAGTCCCTGACCCCCACCACTCAAAAATGTGTTTTTCTTATCGTTACTACACTGTGATGTTTGAGCTTCACTGTGCAGAATGATTTATGTGCAGAGTTTGTTCTCACATTTATCTGCTGAAGGGGGAAAGTTTCTCTGTGCTCATCTTTAATCTCAGCTTAACACGTGGACATACAGGATGTTTTGGGGACATCACAACTAGTTAGGGATAATCATGATCCAGTATGGTCTGCCAAGCAGAGTATTTTTATATGTCTTAAAATGTGTCTGGAGGGGAACCTTAAACCTGAAAGATTACTCATAATTCATAGGATTTAATATGAATGTGATGATATATATACTATATAATCAGAGTATGATATTTATTGATATTTGTTTTTGAAGATATCCGTTGTTCATTTTTGCACTGTTTGACTGATGTAATGAGGTTTATCTATACTTTGAGATGGGTTACAAGAATTTAGATTCATCACCATGGAAATGAGTGAGGTCTTCAGGCCTAGCGCCCTCACAGACTTGATGTGATGATGATGAACATATCACGGTGTGTTCCACACTGATGACTTTGCTATTGTTTGAGCCTTGCCTGTATGAGGACTGACAATCTGTGGCTTAAAGTTTCTTCTGATGGTCGTGCTAGAGGAGAGGTCATCATTAGGTCATTATGAGGTCAGCATGAATTTGCTCAGTAATTTAATAGAAACCTACCCATGTTGATATTTCTTGTGCACAAGTCCTGGTGGCACTAGAGGAAAGGTTGGGGGGGAGGGGGGGGACTATTCTGTGGACTATGATTGTCCACAGAAAATATGGTTGAGATTACCTTTCACCTTTGTTTTGTCACAAAACACACAAAAGAATGTAATGAATGGAGATGCTATCTAGAAAATATTCTTGTCTGTAGTGTGCTGTACAAACACTCACAATTTGATTTGACTCAATCCCACATACACCATCCTGCTTCCCAAAATACTAACTAGAGCACCCAATGTGGATTAATCTGCTGCTGAAAATAGTCCTACAAAATACATAAAAAACTACAGTGAGCAGCTGTTTTACGGAAATCAGTGAGCCTTTTTTTAAAATGATTCATTAAAAATGAATGTTTGAAAACTATATATTTATAAAACGCCAGCCTTATCCATTAAGACTGAGGACCACAGGCCTGGTTTGGGTTGTTCCTCAGGTTTTCACTGGGGTCAGGTCTGCTGGAAGACTTCCATTATAATGTTGAAAGATACAAGTATGAAAGATACGCTTCAATCAGTCAGAATGTAAGTGTTCTTCAATATGATTACATACATTCCATGAAACCATTTCAAAATGGCTCATCAGGAGTCAGAAGTGACAGACAGGAAGAGTTCTGTTATTCTGCTTGATGAGGACGTGTTGTTAGCAGCCTCATCAACAACACACATTCATGTTGGGAAAGAACAAGCTCCAGCAAACATTTACTGACTGAATTGTCCTTGAGTGAGACAGTGAATCCCCTCCAGCTCCAGGGCTGCTGTTCTGTCGCTGACACTGACTTTTGACTTCCGTGTGAAAGAGGGGCCAGAGAAAACATACTTTCCCTACAGGGATCAATAAAGTATTGATTAAACCCTGTGAACTTTGAGCTGACTGGTTCATCTGAGCATCAGGATGAATTATAACCTTGCCATCAATCAATACACAGCATGAACACACACACATGGTGCTGATCATTATTAGAGTCCTGCAGCAACCACTGACATGCTGTTATGTTAAACACATTTATGTGACTGAGGCAAGGACACTGACAGTGTACACTGTCAAACATCAACAAAACATGCATGGACATCAGTATTTGTGTATTTATTGTTTGTAGGGCTTAAGTATGGTGGTGTCTGCCAGTCAGTGAGTCGATCCAGCCAATACTTTGGTCCGGAAAAAATGCAGCTTTTTTCAATGAAATTTGGATTGGATGTTGTGGTCCCCAGGGGAACAACCTTACTGATTGTGGGGAGTCCTGACCTTTTCCTCCAAGGGGAGAATTCTACTGTAGTAATATCCAGTGGTGGAGTACATTCACTCATGTGCTGTACTTCCATTTTCAAGGTACTTAACTGCATGATGACCTTCAATTCAGTTTTATTCAATTCAGTTTTATTTATATAGCGCCATATCGTAACAAGGTTATCTCAGAGCACTTTTTCATATAGAGCAGGTGTAGACCGACTCTTTATACCTTATACCTTAAAACATATAATATATTGCAATAGGTAAAACTGCACAACAGTATATAAAGTTTGACTAAATAATCTTAACTCAGGTACACTTAATAGCTTTTATCTGAGCTTCCGACCGAAGTCCTGTGAAGACAACTGAACCAACTTAATGGCAACTAAGCAAACTCCATCTGCTGATGAAGACTGTGAGATGTGGTTGAAAGCCCCAGAGGAAGTTAGTAAGTGGACACTGAGTTAAGATTATTTTGTCCAACTACTTCCCAAATTCAAGAATGAACTTTCATGCTCAAAAAGTTATAATAACGTAACAATATAAAATACAACAATAAACACAGACATTCTGCTGGTTAATGAGCACTTTTACTTAAAGCTGCTCTAATCAATATTTTGATATTAGCAATGGATCAAATATAATGTGAAAGGAGTCACTCATAGTGATGAACCCACAGAGAATTATCACCAACCCGTCAGCTGTACAGAGCTTTTTAGCTTCTTTCAGCTCATTGTTTTGACTGAACAGCCCGCAACTTCTGGTTCAGTGTGACCACTCTCATCAACCACGTTTCCAGCAGCAGCAGACAGATGTTTTCAGTGAAAAAGCTCTGAGAAACCCACAGTACACTGCCTGCCCAGCACCAAACAGCAGACAGACAAAGTTAGAGAGTAGCTGGTGAACATACTGAAGCATTTAGCTGCTAAAGAGCCAGATATTTTTCTCAGGAGTTGGTGGAGACCAAACCAAAGCTAAAAGGAGAGTGAGTAATGAACTTATCCATCATGTGGACACAAACATGAATCCAGGTGAATTTTAATGGTGCTTGTTTGCTAACACATTAGCATGGTCAACTTTATAAGGCCATAATATGTTGTATAATTTTCAGCTTGTTATGGAGTTTTGCCCCAGAGTTTTTATGTTGTTGTATTGCTACTAGGATCTGAATACTTCTACCACTGCAATATCAAAATCTGTAGGGCAATTTGCCATGAAAAGTATACACATTGACGCTGCAAAAGATCGTTGTCCATTTGGTTGTATTGTGATCTGACACCAACCACAGGCAGGAATGATCTCTGTGCACTCAATATTGACAGAAATGAAAATGAAATGCAAATTAGGCCCTCTTAGGTTCTTCTGCTTTTCCTATTGGACAACCTTTTTACTGCGAGAACGCTATATTAAGGATACACCTGGAACTCTAAATAACTATTTATTTAATGTAAAACCAGCATTGTGTGGTGAGATCTGGAACTGTCTCAGAAGGTTCATTTAAAGGAAAATACCACCATTTCACTCACCACCTCACATTGTAGACATTTGGGAAATGCGGAGTCCAGCAAAACAACTTTCCAAATAAACGTTAGTTTTACATAAATCATTTCAAACACTTGTCTCTGAGTTCAACAGAAAGATCAAACAAAGAAATTAGCCCCCTGGATTAGCTATTGTAGCTAACTGCATAGTGATCTATTTCTGGGGCAACTTGCCAGCCAACCAAAGTATTTGCCTATTCATCTGCACATGCTGGTTTGTTTACAGGTGTGAGGCTGGGGGTTGCTGTCAATTAGCGTTTATAAACCGTGCTCTTGGATTCGTAATTCGTGCCCACAGATTTGCAAATCGCTTCTTTCTTCAGAGAACAGGGAATGGAGCATTTTGACGCCGACCGCATCTGCCAAGTAGGCTAAATCCAATGTATCTAGATTTAAGGGTAGATTTAATGCTATATTGTGTTTTGCATTGGATGTTTCACAGCTTTCATTGTGTAACGTAACGTATTTATTGTGCTTTTCACTCCAAAACCAACCTCCATGGGCATGGATTGCATATCTGTGGGCACAGATTATGAATCCAAGAGCACACTTTATAAACCATGCGCAAGGATTTGTAAACCAAGAGTACAGATTTAGACATGGCTGGGTTTTTTCTCAGCTGACCACAGGGGGTCTCCGTAGGTTTCGGTTTTTGTAAGTAATGCAGATCAGCTGAAGCTACATCTCTACAGGCTACAGTACCATTACTGACATAACATAGCAGGGAACCATTTCCAGACATTTTTCCCCAACAAAAATCCTGATCAGTCAACATTGTTAGGTATACAGTATGTTCCAGCCCTGACTAGACGTCACAGGTGTTCAGCAGAGTCAGTCTAACCTAGACTTTCCTTTTCATTTGAAAACTCCAGACCTGAATCTGGTTAAGCATCATTTGTCACTGGGCTTGATTGTCCGTGACCAGTACAGCTTCTTCCTGGTGAGGGTGTGTCACTGCCTGGCTGTCAAGTCAGCATGCTTCACATAACCTTCCTGCTGCTCCTGAATCGCCTGTCAGTCCAGTCTGGGCTTTACCACTAACCTGTTCTCTGCTGCTGGCATTGGAGCCAACTTTTACTTACTGACAGGGGAGCCTATCGTTAATCAGCATTCCCTGTATAAACCAGATTGGCAGCAGTGTCAATTCTGGAGTTTACAGTGCCTAGTAAAGTGACCGCCTCATTTATTTAAGAACACTGCAACATCTGACGTAGAAATCTGCACAGGCTTTATAATTAGTGGGATTCCATTGGCAACTTAATAATGTCAGCTTGACGAGTTAGCATTAGCTAATTATTGTGTAACAAGTTATCTTTAGCTAGATAATTTTAGCTGTGTCCTAATTATCTGCTACATTTTATCTGTATCCAGTATATTCTAATCTTCATAGTATAATATTTGTTGCAGGTAGTTTACAAGAAATTAACATACTTTATAATTTTATATCAACAGGAAAGGATTCAATACATGCGTCATTGGACGTAAATCAATCCGTGACAATTTAATACTTTATTTTTGGTTTTCTGAGATCTTTATGTAGCTTTCTCACCACTATCTGCGATTTATATTACATTTTTGCGGCTGTGAGCACCTTCTCTATTTTCTTTGTGCATTGCATTGTGGCAGAATGGTGTACAGTTAAATGTCCGTGAGTGTAAAAATACATATCCACACATCGTAGATGTGGTCACAGCCACATCGTGCGGCCCATAGATCAAGCACACTAGCGTTTCCTTTAACTCCACCTCCCAACCGCTCTGTCTCAGGCTCGCTCACATGAATGACAGTGATTCAGCTATTAGTGAATTTTAAACTTTTAGGACATAATGGTTTAAATAAGGGCTATTGAGATGTTCGTACTGACTAGCTCCACGGATTTACAGATGTAATCACAATGTAAGTCTATAGGAAAAATTATTTTTGGGCCAGTGTGCATCACGTGACGGACCCAGAAGTTGTAATTACATGGTTTGGCCACTATGTCAAATTGGCTTCAAAGCCCGGAGCACTTCCTGGGGACTTGATATGTCATTTTTTCCAACGGTCATATATGTTGTTTTGGGAGTCATTGGCAAACGACCTATTCTGTCATTTAGGTATGAGGACGTGTTGCACAAAATGTGTCATAAAGCACTACACTGTGTATTACCACTCCAAAAAGAAAAACGTATTTGTTGTGAAACTGACGTTCAGCACTTGCTTTATGACTATGTAAGTTTCTAAGTATGTACGTAGCTGTTATTCACAGCTACACTGAAACTATTTTTTGTGGTGCAACATACCAAGTTTCTATCATAAATCAAATCCTTAAATAAATGATCAAATACAGGACTGTGATGGAAGTGCACTGAGCCACACCTCGTGACTCAGCTGTGTGAACAAGAACTGCTCCAGTTGTGGCTTGTTAATCACACCCAAATCAATGTGTCTGTGTCTAGTTGTGTTAGTTTGTGCATGACGTATGTGTTTGATCATGTTGGTGTTAATGGATAGGAGACAAGTGTTTGTGTAGCCTGCACAGTGTTGGAGACATGTTTGTGGGTGTGCAACCACTAAATATGTATGCTCATTGTATTATTAATGTTTAAGAGATAGGAAGTATTTAACAGGTAAGTGTGTGTGATTGTGTGTGCATGCATCCACATGCATGATGACACTGTGATAATAATGCATGGATGCGTCAAGCGCTGTGTTCTGTTGTTGGAGATCTGATTGCTCATCAATCCTGTATCTTATGATTAAAAGTCAGAAGCCTCAGCTGCACTATCTAAGGTGTTCAGAGTTCATTTAACCCTGCAATAGGAAAGTCATTCCTATGTTCCCAGGGTACTTGCGGAGCATACAAAGAACATGACAAAGGGTCCAATGTTCCTCAGTTTTACATATGTGCTCTCCTACAGCCATGTGTTTCCATGGTCCTATGTGTCCAAGGTCATACGTTCCCTAGCTCCCAGTAGGGCGTGGGCTGACACTTGGCACACATTTGAATCGGTTTCCCAAACAGCAAATCCCTTCCACCGCCCCCCCTGTCAGAAAGCGGCCCCTTTGTCATCCCCCCCTGTCAGAAAGGGGCCCCTTTGTCATTCCCCCTTTGTCATCCCCCCCTGTCAGAAAGCGGCCCCTTTGTCATCCCCCCCTGTCAGAAAGCAGCCCCTTTGTCATCCCCCCCCTGTCAGAAAGCAGCCCCTTTGTCAATTTGATAATTGTGAAACAAATACGTCCCCGTTTGTCAGCACGCCAAACATCAAGCGGTTTCCCGAACGTCAAAATCGCGAGGGATAGAGCAGCGTTCATGGCTGGCTGTGGATGCGATTCACTACCTCCAGAGATTTCAGGGGCTCATCAGCTTAGCCTTCCCGGCAGAGAGTGTGCGATCCTCTGCATAAAACTCGCTGAGCAACGGCCTATGGAGGACCGTGATTTTTTATTTTATTTTAATTCAGCAGGGGGGGGAGAGCTTCAGTGTTATGCGCAAAGGATAGAGCAGCGTTCATGGCTGGCTGTGGATGTGATTCACTACCTCCAGAGATTTCAGGGGCTCATCAGCTTAGCCTTCCCGGCAGAGAGTGTGCGATCCTCTGCATAAAACTCGCTGAGCAACGGCCTATGGAGGACCGTGATTTTTATTTTATTTTAAATTTAATTCAGCAGGGGGGGAGAGCTTCAGTGTTATGCGCAAAGGATAGAGCAGCGTTCATGGCTGGCTGTGGATGTGATTCACTACCTCCAGAGATTTCAGGGGCTCATCAGCTTAGCCTTCCCGGCAGAGAGTGTGCGATCCTCTGCATAAAACTCGCTGAGCAACGGCCTATGGAGGACCGTGATTTTTTATTTTAATTTAATTCAGCAGGGGGGGGAGAGCTTCAGTGTTATGCGCAAAGGATAGAGCAGCGTTCATGGCTGGCTGTGGATGTGATTCACTACCTCCAGAGATTTCAGGGGCTCATCAGCTTAGCCTTCCCGGCAGAGAGTGTGCGATCCTCTGCCTAAAACTCGCTGAGCAACGGCCTATGGAGGACCGTGATTTTTGATTTTATTTTAAATTTAATTCAGCAGGGGGGGGGAGAGCTTCAGTGTTATGCGCAAAGGATAGAGCAGCGTTCATGGCTGGCTGTGGACGTGATTCACTACCTCCAGAGATTTCAGGGGCTCATCAGCTTAGCCTTCCCGGCAGAGAGTGTGCGATCCTCTGCCTAACACTCGCTGAGCAACGGCCTATGGAGGACCGTGATTTTTTATTTTATTTTAAATTTAATTCAGCAGGGGGGGGGGGGAGCTTCAGTGTTATGCGCAAAGGATAGAGCAGCGTTCATGGCTGGCTGTGGATGCGATTCACTACCTCCAGAGATTTCAGGGGCTCATCAGCTTAGCCTTCCCGGCAGAGAGTGTGCGATCCTCTGCATAAAACTCGCTGAGCAACGGCCTATGGAGGACCGTGATTTTTTATTTAATACGGTGCCCTGGAACTGGCTGATGGGCAGAGGGGCCCGTGTGTCACGGGCTCACCCCGGTCTCATGGAACTGGCTGACGCGCAGAGGGGCCCGTGCGTCACGGGCTATGAACGCACTTCACAGCCTCCAGAGATGTCAGCTGCACTTTAGCAGAGACAGCCCGGCAGACAGTGCGTCTCCCGTGCGGAGGGCGGGTGAAGTGAGTAAGCAGGACACCGACCAAACGGTTTATAAGATTTACTACGGCAACAGCGGCAAAAGCAAACGAACTTTATTCATTTTAATTCCTTTATTTTTGTGTATCATTATTGCCGCTAGAGTCTTTTTTTTCAGCCCCGAGCGCTGCTCTCCTGGTCCCGCGGGACCGGACAGCTGGTCCGTGGGCAGCTTTCAGTCTGTCGCCCAAGGGGCTGATGAGTACCACCGCCTTCTTGCACCGCTCCGTGGCTCTCCTTGTCGGCGTCTGGTGAGGAAACAAATACACACCCAGTGAGAGAAGCATCAAGATCGGCCAGGCCTCCACTTTATATACGGGACAAAATAATTTAAAATACGGGACAAAATAGACCGATGCTTACGCTCTCTGTCCCGGGGGTCACGGAGGTGGAGGCAGCGGGGGGGCTGCTGGATGATGTGGCCTCTTCGAAACGACGGCGCATCTGCCTGGACTGCGCAACATCCAGGTTCAGAGCGTAAAACTTGTCCGCGGTGGAGGTGTTGTGGCACATGAATGTGGCCATCTTGTCTCTGACCTCCGCCGAATGTACATTCTTGGCCTGCGAGACGGTGGTGGAGGAGGGGGACTCGTAAAGATCGCTACTGCCGGCAAAGGTTAAACTGAGGTGGGCACCGCCGTGGCGCAGTGCGACTCACGTGTGCGGAGACGGCGGTCCTGAGGTCGATGAAGCTGGGCTTTCCCGGCAATCCCATCTCCGCCCAGGCACCCTGCATGTATCGAACGAGATTCCGTGCCGGCCCTATTCCAGCCGCAAACAACACGCGATCAGACGTGGGCCTGCAGCGCTCGCGCAGCTCCAGCCACGTCTCCAGCCACTCGTATTCTTCGGGCCGGAAAAAATCTGGGCCGCCCCGAAGTCCCTGCTGGTCTTGTGGTTGCTGACCTGCAATGCGGAGGGGGGGGGAGAGAAATACATTAAATTAAATTAAATTAAATTAAAAAAAAAAAAAAAAACACACATTTAGACGCCCCGTCAGAACGAACTCAAATTTCGGGCACACGTCAGCGGAGACCCCCGTACTTACCGAGACCACAAAGCCCTCGGCGGACCGGTCGCCGGTGGTCTTCGCTGCTTCCACTTCCTCCACCGTCATGTTGGTCAGGACTCCGGGACGGTGCCCGTAGATGCATGCCACAAACGCTGAGAAGTATCCGTAGAAGCTATACCTCAGCGCTTGTGAGCCGTTCTTCTTCATTTCATCTGAGCAGAGGACACGCCAAAAGTAAGCCACCTCAGAGATGCATTTACCCGCCCGCCCGCCCGGGCTAAACAGCCGTTTACATACCCAGCAGTGCGGGGATTCGTGCCCCAGCCGTGTCCCGGCACTTTTTCAGGCTATCCCTGGAGACGACCTTCGCCATCTTCTCCGCCTTCACCTGCATTTGGTGCAGGACCACCTTTTTGTGATGTTGGTGAGGGCCGATTTGACGTCTCTCACCACGCCAGTCAGCTGGGCCTGGGACAGGCGGCAGAGGGGAGGGGGGGTCTCCTTCATATATTGGAGGAATTGGTACACGTTTCTCATATAAAAGTTCGCCGTTGTCACCGTCTTGCCCGTAGTCAGGAGATGGGAGGACCATCTGTTAAATTAAAAAAAAAAGCAACAAAAAAAAAAGCACAAAGCACAAGGTCAGGGACCACGGGCCGGGCAGCAACCCGAGAAATGATTATGAAAGCCGGTCACACTCACTTTCTGATCTGGGCCCCGTCATCCAGAAACATCCAGCTGCGTAGGTTGCGTTTTCCCGTTGCCATGAAATAAACAAAAGACTTCACGCGGCTCACCTTGGAGTAGGCGTTTTCGAGATGCTTGGTAGAAGGGCAGATTCCCTCCTGGTAATGTTGGTAATCCTCCAAGTAACTTGCAATGTATTTGGGGAAGATCAGATGGCGCAGACCCGGCATTCTTCCACTACTTTGGATGAGCCCGCGCACGACTTCCTTCGGTCTTTTGGTCAGCGATGGCCCGCTGTAATCCCCCTCCTCACCCGATCCTTCCTCCTCCTCCTCCTCCTCCACCACAGCCCGTTCCTCCTCTGCGGCCCGTTCCCCCTCCTCCTCCTCATCATCATCATCATCCGCCGCCCCCTGCAGCAGATCCATCCGCTCTGTCACCACGCCGGACTCGGGCGATCTGCGACCGGAGACGGCCTGTGACAGCCGCCTGTATTTTTTCCGGAGGTCGGCCAGTTCCATAACCAGCCTCTGGTTCTTCCTCCACATCTCCGTGCATCCCGGGTCGCTGCACGTGGGCGGCCGCGGCTCTTCCTGCACCCGGCATGCCAAACGCGCGTCATCGCCCTCCTCGCGTGCCACCAGGTCCAAGCCGGAGACCATGGCAGGTGAGGGGGTTTTGGCACGGAGCGCAGCCAGGAGGGCGATAGTTTTATTGCTCCTTACCCTATTTAAGTGGACCTCCACCTCTTCTTTGCTGAGCTCCGTGTGGCTTTCCCTCAGGTGCCTGTCCAGTCTCGTGCTTTTGTACGCGCATCCAGAGACCGGACAGGCAAGGTCCCTGATGTTTACCCTTCGGGCGGCGTGGTTTAGGAGAATCCTCCGCTCATCCAGGTTCGCCACATTGTGTGTCCGTCTGAAGTGATTGGACAGTGCCGAAAAAGCCTTGAAACAGAGAGGGCAGGTGGAGGACTTCTTTGGAAGTGTCATTGCTGAAGAAAAAAAAAAAGCGATTAGACCGCTGTGATAAACGTGCAATTTCCCACCGAAATCGGGGAGAAGAGAAACACAACCTACCTCCAGCGTGTTCTGCGGAAAATGAGGGAAAACCAAAGCCGAAACTTCACTCTTATGTGCGGAGTGAATTTTCAAATCCGGCTGGAGACTGTCTGTGACTGGCTGAGACCAGAGACAAAGGTGAAACCGTTTGCCATTTGGCGTGCAGATAATTGAGCCGTTGCAGGCCACCACGTGAGCAAAAAACACGCCCTCGTTGGCCTCACGTGAGACAGGAACGATGCCTCTATCCTGGGCAGATAATTCTGAAGCACACCCTGAATAATAACTAAAAATAAATAATGATGATAATAATAATCACAGTTCTCCACAGGCCGTGTCTCGCCGCGTTTTGCGCC
>SEMN01001151.1:0-95444 GCA_005408345.1 Macquaria australasica | reverse complement strand
GTTTTACTGTGTGTGAGTATAGTTTTACTGTGTGTGAGTAGTTTTACTGTGTGTGAGTAGTTTTACTGTGTGTGAGTACAGTTTTACTGTATGTGAGTATAGTTTTACTGTATATGAGTACAGTTTTACTGTGTGTGAGTATAGTTTTACTGTGTGTGAGTACAGTTTTACTGTGTGTGAGTATAGTTTAGTTTTACTGTGTGTGAGTACAGTTTTACTGTGTGTGAGTAGTTTTACTGTGTGTGAGTAGTTTTACTGTGTGTGAGTATAGTTTTGCTGTGTGTGAGTACAGTTTTACTGTGTGTGAGTAGTTATACTGTGTGTGAGTAGTTTTACTGTATGTGAGTAGTTTTACTGTGTGTGAGTAGTTTTACTGTGTGTGAGTACAGTTTTACTGTATGTGAGTATAGTTTTACTGTATGTGAGTACAGTTTTACTGTGTGTGAGTATAGTTTTACTGTGTGTGAGTAGTTTTACTGTGTGTGAGTAGTTTGACTGTATGTGAGTACAGTTTTACTGTGTGTGAGTATAGTTTTACTGTGTGTGAGTACAGTTTTACTGTATGTGAGTATAGTTTAGTTTTACTGTGTGTGAGTACAGTTTTACTGTATGTGAGTATAGTTTTACTGTGTGTGAGTACAGTTTTACTGTGTGTGAGTATAGTTTAGTTTTACTGTGTGTGAGTACAGTTTTACTGTGTGTGAGTAGTTTTACTGTATGTGAGTAGTTTTACTGTGTGTGAGTAGTTTTACTGTATGTGAGTACAGTTTTACTGTGTGTGAGTATAGTTTTACTGTGTGTGAGTACAGTTTTACTGTGTGTGAGTAGTTTTACTGTATGTGAGTAGTTTTACTGTGTGTGAGTAGTTTTACTGTGTGTGAGTACAGTTTTACTGTATGTGAGTAGTTTTACTGTATGTGAGTACAGTTTTACTGTGTGTGAGTATAGTTTTACTGTGTGTGAGTAGTTTTACTGTATGTGAGTAGTTTTACTGTATGTGAGTACAGTTTTACTGTGTGTGAGTATAGTTTTACTGTGTGTGAGTACAGTTTTACTGTGTGTGAGTAGTTTTACTGTATGTGAGTAGTTTTACTGTGTGTGAGTAGTTTTACTGTGTGTGAGTACAGTTTTACTGTATGTGAGTAGTTTTACTGTATGTGAGTACAGTTTTACTGTGTGTGAGTATAGTTTTACTGTGTGTGAGTAGTTTTACTGTGTGTGAGTAGTTTTACTGTATGTGAGTAGTTTTACTGTGTGTGAGTACAGTTTGACTGTATACGAGTATGATGCCTCAGTGGATGTGTAATAATCGGCCCCTCAGCGGCGGCGTGCCCTGTGATTGACAGGAAAGAGACCTGTTGAAAAAAAAGGCTATTTAATTAAGTAGCTAACAAAATACAAATCTCAATAGCTGGGGAAATAATTGTGCAACCCTCATTAAGCATTCCATCTGGGCAATTACCCTCTTTTTAGACTCGGGAGTTATAAATTACTGGCCGGTAATTGAAGCTAGCAGTCGGCGAGAGCCCGAGATGAACTGAATTACACAATGTCATTAAAATAAATACATCAAATAATTATCCGATGGAAAATAAATGGACTGAACGCGTGTAATTGTTCTTTCGAATTAGTTCCCCCACCACTCTCTGAGCCATCACTCAGCCTCTCCTGCAGGACGCAGAGGAGGATCTTCACCAGCTTTCTGCCAGGAAGAGCAAGAAATATTTCACTCCTGTGTCGACCGTTCAGTAACGGCACAATTAGTTTTACATTTTTTAGAAAGTGCTTCATTTACCACATCATTTAGCTTCAGACAGCGGCAGTGGAAGTGCAGGTGCTTCTGCTGCTGAACAGGAGAGTAAACACAGCTTTGAAATAAACCTCTTCCTTGATTGCACCATTTATAAAATTAAGCAGCACACAATTGAAGAAAAGCTCATTTCTTGTTCCAAATATAGAGCACAGAGCTCAGTGAAACCATTGTGAGACACGTCTTTGTCCTCTCTGACAGATTACTTCCTTGATTTGCTAAAAAAGGGGATCCTTTCCTTTTTTACCTTGAACTCTGCAGAGGAGCGCGAGCTTGAAACATTTTCAGCTGAATTGATAGTGACCTGATTTATGGGCCTTATTGCGCCGTATAATTAATTTTATGCATATGACTTCCTTTACAATTACCATGCCGGCCGATTGGAGAAGTTCACTGCTTATATGAAGCCATCAATAATTGCAAATTCATCAGTGGGCGGGCTGAACATCTGCACGAGGAGAGGAGAAAAAGAGATTGTCTCCTGGAGATATTCTGTAAAAGGGCAAACGCTGCAGGTTGACTAAATGCTTTAAAGAACTGTGCAGAACAAATCTGAAGGACGTTGAGAGAGTTGGTGCGTTGTCCTCTAGTCTGTCCAGCATTCACAATAATCACAGTCTTCCTTCATTCACAGGGGCAGGGAGTGATTTAAGGGCCACAGTCACACTCAAACGTTTGGTTTTTTTGGTAACCCTAACCCCAGTGAATCAGTGTGTAGGAACATGATGTAGAAACTAGATTTTCAAAAAAATATATCTACTACAGAGTTTGACTTCCACATCAAAAAAGACGAACTGGACGGGACGTAACAAAAGGGAGAGCAGCCAGTTTATCATTAAATAAGTGTTGATCCCAATGCTGGTTTTCACACTGAAGAGGTTGAAAATATATATTCACATGCATTTGACAGACCACAGCCTTATAATTATGAGCCTGGTAGGTGTCCAAGAGACCAGGACCAGACCAGGATTAGAAGAAATAACAGCTAGAGAAGAGAAACTGAGTTGTGGTGTCCTGCTGAGTGACTGGCTAACGATAGCTAATGGTAGCTAACGCTGTGTCCTCATCACAGTATTGTTAAGTTTGCTGTCACATATCAGGCTACAACAGAACCAGTACTGGTTGTCTAAAGGCCAGTTCAGACCAAAGATTCGCAACGAGACGAGTTGAAACTTGCAACTACTTGCAACGCGCCGGTCTGCAACGTTCTGAAACCTGCCAGTTTACACCAAAGCGACGAGACGAGACGGTGTATCGTTTCCATAGCAACGACTCTCTGTACTTTCGGCTTTTCAGGCGTTTTTTGCAGTTGGATATAATTTGTAGCGTCTTAAAAAATGAATGAGGATAGTGATAGTGAGTTACTTGCTACAGTTACATTTTTAGTATTGAAGAAACGGTGAAAACATAAAAAACTGAGAGGGTCGAGAGTTTGGAGCCGTCCAGGGGTCCAACAGAATACCCAGGGGGTTTATGCAAACGTATGCCGTGAACTTGAGACAGGAGATCTCCCCTCTTTTGTCAATTCCTCCCGTCTATTCCCGCAGCAGTTCAGTCGTTTAGAGGAGTTGGCGTCACCTCTAATCAGCTGAGAAAACACCAACCATCGAGACAGCGTTTCACCAGGTGACCGGCTGGTGACGCTGCGCTTCTTGGCGACAGCTGAGCTACAGCCCATAGACAGAAGAAGTTACATGACTGACTGTTTTACAACAGAAAAGAGATTCAACAATTAAACTAAATTAAAAGTATCCTCCTGACTCTGCCATAACAACTGCAGGCTACTCTGTTTTTCTTGCTTTTCCATTAGTCATTTAGAACATTATTTCATTACTGTATTAATAATCAGTGTAATAAAGAAAGTAGGCCATACTTAATTGATGAGAAAGCTATAACAACCTGAGTGTTTGGTAATTGGTTAATTCCACCTATTCCACCCCTGCATCATCCACAGCTCTCTCTCTCTTTCCTCCGTCCAAAACTCTGCCATTTCGACCAGTTGACAGTTTGTAATGACCAGCTGATTTTGCTACGAGCTGATTGGTTGTTGGAACAAGTGAAGTGCCTTACGTTCTAAAACCAGCCGCTGGTGATTTGACAAGCTGAGTCTCAGGCGACGCCATCAAGTCGAGCTGAGACGGTCCAGTTCACACCGCTGCAACGTTCTAAAACGGTTTCTCATCACAAATCTTTGGTCTGAACTGGCCTTAACACTGGCAGGAGAATTGGTACTTACACAAGCTTGTATCAGTCGTATCTGGCATTGCCTAATATAATCCCACACTAGGTTTAATGGTGCTTTACCAAACTTTAACCCTAATTTGGAAGTTAGCAAACATTAAAAACCAGACTTATCGGCTTCCACCTCCCATCCTGAACTCCGTCACATCTCCAGGAACATAATCCTCCGGTCTATAATGAGCGCTGCACACGACTGTGGTCCTGTCTCTTCACCTGCACAACACGCAGCCGGGCACCTTTTCCTGTTAGTAAAACTGTGGACTGGAGTCTGGACGTCCTGATAGGCTGGAGGTTCATTCAGAGCTAGTGGTCAGTAATGGAAACCTGGTTCAGGTCTCAGTTTCAGTCCTGTGCAGGACTCTAGTTAGGCCTCCTACGAGTCTTTTCTCTTCGTAAAGCAGTGGTGGAAGATGTACTCAGAGCTATTCTGTACTATTCTAAAATATTCTGTTAAGGTTCTGATTCAAATCTCTTCAAACTACAGAAGTATCCTCAACAAAATACCTCCAGAGGAATTAAAGGACTGTTCTGATTATTTCGACCTGGTGTTTTTCCCATTAATGTGTCTCTCTGGGTCTATTTGACTTCACACTCTCCACCTCTGCTGCAGAGAACCTGGTCTCCGCTTTAACCCCCAGACCTCGGCCTTAACTTAGGATGATAGTTTCCAACAGATCTCTAAAAGAGAGCAACTTTAATATTTAAAAACTGCATTCTCTTGCTGTCATACAGAATATATAAAAGTCTATATGAACAGCAGCAGCAGAGACATGTCAGCTGGAGGGAGAGGACAGAGTGTCAGAGCTGTTCAACGGCAGACGGACAGGTGAGAGTGATGCGTTCGAGCATTTCCTCTCAGGTGTCAGTCAGGTGCAGCGCGGCCTCTGATTGGATGTGAAGGCCGGCGGCTCTGCATGTGCTCAGCCGGGGTCAGGTCCAATCCCACGTTTGTTTACCTAAGTGAGTGACGACCAAAGAGAGGTCAGGAGTAATGAAGAGAGCAGTCAGCAGACACCTGCGCACACATACCTGCACACACACCTGCACAGGCCAACAGACACTTCTTCTGTGACTGATTTCAGGTCCAGTTGTTTCTACATCAGTAAATGTTATTTTTTATTTATTGTCCCATGAAAACTTCTGTTTTCATCCACACACCAACCCTCACACCTCAGCTGATATTTCAATGTTCTTCTGTTTTTTCCACTCAGGTTTTTTAATGCATAAATGGATAATACGTATAAAACCAGGTAGATGGAAGCACTTGTGATCCATGTTTGGAGAATGGGGCCTAAAGGACAATGCAGATCTGAATGAGAAGGAAGCCGACGCCATGAATCTGGTCTGTGCAGCAACACGAACACAGATGATCTCAGGCTGCACCTCCTCTGCAGTGTGAATCCAGCTCTCTGACACCTGACATCATCATATTTAGCCCACATAATTGAAAACCCTTACGGTCTATATATCCACTCAACAACAAAACAATGACAAACACTGTATACCGACACATTAATGTCAGCTCGCTGTGATCGGCTGCAGCTGCAGGAGACGAGATCTTTATTAAAATGAAATGAATGCAGAGAGAAAGAGGCTGGTGGATGTATGGCCTGTGCCAGGAAACACATTGGGACTGAATTGATCTGGATGACATGAATAATTTAGCTGACACTAAAGGGGGTAATATAAATGCACACATATATTCTATTCTTTCGGCCGGTGGTGCGTACATGCTGTGTTTCTCGCCGCCTCCGTCTCTCTCGTGTGGAAAAGCAGCCGACGCCCTCAGAGCTGAATTAATCCAGAAATCTTTGCCTCAAAATTATTCACATGCAGACGCATGATAATGATTCCCAGATTAATCTGTGACAAGAGCTGCTGCCTGCCGTCTTTTGGTTCACTGAAGGTAACTTTTTTTTTTCCCTCCTGACCTTTACCTCGACAGCGTCTCATTTCACAGCTAATACCCTGATAGACGCCGACACCTGAGCGCTGGGTTCTTCCTCCAGCCTGTCACCCAGGAAGCCCAGTGTCCCTGTAAGACAGCACACTGGGAACAGATGCCCTACCTTCGTCCTCATCTCAACCACCAGAGTCCAGTATAAAAACAGCAAAGTTTTCTTATTACTGCAGCATCAGATCTCTTCATATATAAATATCTGTATAAATTGTGATTATGTCACATGACATAAAAAGACAAACTGACATTTTAAATATTTGATTTTTTTTAAACACACAAAAAAACTATTTGCAAGTGTGTGTGTGTGTTAAAGTCGGAGCCCGTGCCTCAGGTTATCATCAGAAACTAAATCAAGTGTGTTTATCTACATTTTCTGCACCAGCGTCCATTCGTTTTTTGAGAATCTTCACATACAATATAATGAATCACTAGTGCAATGTAACTATGTACATTTACTGCACTTGAGTACAATTTTGAGGTACTTGTACTTTAATTGAGTATTTCTATGTTATGCTACTTTATGCTTCTCCTCCACCACATCTGAGAGGGAAATATCTGACTTTCACTCCACTTCACTGATTTAACAGCTGAAGTTAGAGGTTACTTTAACTTTAAAAACCATCATCAGGAAACAGCAGCTGATGACATCATCAATTAGGTTGATGATGTCACAGGCCTATGCAGCTTGTAAGGTAGATTTCATTATAAAAGTTGAATTAGTTATATTGTAATATATTTTAGGAGATTCTGATTCCAAAACAAACATATGTTTTATGTAAGTCAGTGGTTCCCACAGTGGGAGCAACATTCATCATATTATTGTTCTTCTATTCTGCATTTTGAATAAAGTTTCACCACATTAAAAAAGTTTGCCAACTAAGTTTTAAGTTCCTTTTTGAAACATTTCCAAACTGAAGAAAAAAGCAGTAAATATCAGATTAGGTGAGGTTATGATAGAGGTTATATGATGAGGCTCAGGTTCAGGTAAAAGGAAAAATCACGCTGTGTATGATATGTTTTATGACTTTTAATACTTTATTATTTCAGGTTTGTGCTTCTGTGTTACACATTACTAAATGAATGTGTTTAATGCAGTTGGGTGACAGTAATATAGAAACACTGTGAGTGGGAGGAACCAGGGGCTTGAGTACACCCCCCCACCCCCACCCCCGTTTTTGAGGTACATCAACTGGCCAGTATGAACTCTTAAACAGCCCTTACTTAAATCATTATGTCTTAAAAGTTGTAAACTTCACTAACAGCTGAATCCAGAGTTACAGAGTCACTGTGGTTCACGTGGGTGAGCCTGAGACTCCAACGCTGTATCCAGGTCTCCTTATACATCCACGGGGCTAACGGGGGCCAGAGAGCCTCCTCGCAGGTTAGTCCAGCCATGTTTGGTCAAAGCGGTGGTGGTGCTGATGGTGCTGCTGGACCAAAGGGCAGGGAGTCACTGAAATCATTAGGGATCGTCCCCTGGGGACCCCAAATATCTCCTCTAAATGTAATGACAATCTGTCTGTTAGTTGCAGAGCAGAGGAACAAAACCTAACCTCCACACGCGTAAGAAGCGACGCTCTGCTCGTCTCTGCGCTGTGCAGACGGGGGAGCTGGGGTTTAGCCAAACGCCAGCAGCCACAACAGTGTTGTGTTGTGTTGAGAGTCAGAGACAAGTCTCCCAGGCGCTCGCTCTAACAGATGGCCTGAGGAAAACAGCTCATTTGGACACCAACAAAGAGCCACCAATGATTTAATGATCATTTCTCATTCAGCCATTATTTCTATGGGCATATAATCAACTGACACACAATATTTCATTTGTGGGGAGGCTCTCATGTCAACAGAAGGCCACGTCACTGAGACTTCCTGCTCTTCTGAGGAGGAGAGGCGAAGGTAAAGCATCAGCGCTCACCGTATTCATGACGGGAATTATTATGCTGATTCTGTTTTTATGACACACCTCTTTCAATTAATGGGCTGATAATGAACGCGTCCCCCGACAGGTGTTTTTGTTGTCGCTGGAATAGCGGCGCTGTGATTTACATGGCAGACTAATTTGGTTGAGAGGCTGATATAAAGAAGGTCAGCCCCCCCACGGTGAGAGGCTGTGTGTAAAGTCCTGCTCGGAGGATGTTCCCGTGTAAACACACAACAGGCAGGTGGGGGGGTAATGAGCTCTGCAGGTAGAGCTGCGTGGGGAGTGGTGCCCGACCCGAGGTTCAGGTTAATTAATGAAGTGATCCGGGCTCAGGGAGGAAGACACGAGGCTTCCTGCGGGCCCCGAGCAGCAGGTCACAACACTGACAGATGCCCTATTACAATGTTAATGATAGTGGGGCCCCGGGTCAGATAATCATATTCAAAGCTTTCTCTACCAGATAACAATCACACGCACACATGCCACTGATGGCTTCCCCGAGAGGAGCTGTTTTACAGCATATGTGGCACAAGACCCCCCACACCCCACCCCACCCCATCACCACAGCGCTGCTGTTTAAACTGAATGGTTGAGTCACCGGGGCCCCTCCAGGCCCCGAGGACTGATCAATGTGATCAAGACCTGATAAGATCTGCTCTGCAGCACGCGCCACAAACACTCACCAGGGATCCATCACCAGCTCTGCTCAACACACACACACACACACACACACACACACACACACACTGCAGTTGAAACAATTAGTTGATCAACAGAAAATTCATCTGCAACTGTTTCGATAATTGAAGCACTGACAGTAAATATTTTTGCAGGTGAGACTGTGTGCAGGAGTTGATCTACTCGTCCTCTCCAACGCACCTGTCTCGTCTCATAAAATAGATGTGCAAAGTGTTTTTCTGCCGTCAGTTTCTCAGGTGTGAATATTTGCTGCTTTTCTCTGTTTTTATCTCAGTAAACTGAATATCTTTAGATTTTGGACTGTTGGTCGGACAAAACAAGACATGAGAAGACGTCACCTTGGACTCTGGTCTCTGTTGTGATGGATGTGACGTTTTATAGACCAAATTATTAATTGATTAAATGAGGAAATAAACAGCAGATGAATCAATAATGAAGATATTAGTTAGTTGCAGCACTATTATACTTGTTGTAGGGCCTCTTTTATCAATGTGAGTTTTAAGCTATTTTACAGTCAACACACAGTAAATATGTCAGTGTGTCGCGGAAATAATGAGCCTTAATCTTTCAAATAAATATGTATTAACAGTGACCGAGCTAACAAGCTTGCTAACTAAGTTTGCTAACTGTGTTCTGAGCTGGCTAGCATGTTAGAGTACAGCCCTGCCAGCTGCAGTAGCTGTTTTCTTTTAAACTTTATTAACAGAACAATATCTACATACAACATATGTGCAAACACCAGCCAGCCCTGTGTGCCTACAGGAGATTCACTGCAGCCTTTTCTCCCTGCAGCGGTCAGGAGGGTATGAACTTTACTGCGCCGCTTTCTGGTGCGAACGGGCCTTAAAGGATAGCTTCACTTGTCTTAAACCAATATTCCTATGTCCATATGTACACTGAAAGCACCGTCTGTGTTACCGTCCCTGCACTGCAGCTCAACAAGGAAACACAAAGAGGGGATTTTATGTAAATATATATATATATATATATATATATATATATATATATATGAGCTGTGCATTTTACAGCTGTAAGATGGTAAATCAGTCATCATGAGCATGTGGAGCAGGCAGAGAGGGAGGGGCTTCCAGGAGCCTGTGATGTGGAAAAAATGGAGAGCAAAAGAGGCCAAGAGGCAAACGGGGTGAAATTTCTTTTCCAACCTCTGTCAGTTAGGTGCATTAATCTGAGGACGTCCTGCGAGCATCAGCGGCCACTCCCCTGCTCCCTCATCCCAAACATTAAATATCACCTGCCGTGATTAATCCCAACTTAATTAAATCCATCAGCGAGACAATGGCCAGCCAATGAGCTATGTAATCATTCACACAGTAAATTAAAAGAAGTAAAGGCTCCTCTGTGTTCTCCTGTGACAGAGATGGAGAGGATGGAGCAGGGGGTCCCAGAAACTCAGCTTGGGGGGGGGGGCTCATCCACAACACACACACACACACTTCTACTGCTGCTTTGTTAAAAAACATCTGATTTCTGTCTTCCTGACTGAAGGTGACGACTCTCCTCTGCAAACTGATTATTATTCACTTTTACACTTTTAATGTATAAATGAAGCATCTGAGAGAAAAATACATGTTGTGAAGTTTATTTAATAACTGAAGCTGTTGTGGCAAAAGGTAAAAAAACACATTCATAATTAGGTTTCAGTTTAGTTGATTATTCAGTTGAGAGACTTTCAATATCGATTAATCGTTTCAGTTATTTAACAGCAGCTGTCCTCTACCTGCAGCTTCTTTTCTGTTTTCTACCTCAGTGAACTGAATCTCTTTGGGTTTAGACTGTTTGAAGACGTCACACTGGACTCGCTATTTACAGATTCTTTATATTACCTGATAAAATAATGGATGGATTGAAAACAATCGTTAGTTGCTAGTCTTCTTGTTCACTTCAGACTGATGCATCGTGCAGCGTAACCACAGACAGAAGAGAGAGGCTGATGAAACTGGACAGTCATTGAAAAGTTGCTTGTGATAACGATATTTTCAACATGTAAAAGTTTCTACAGAAAAACCCTTTTCCCTACATCACAGTGTTAAACTAACAGTGTCAGGTGAGGCGCCTCCACAGTGACGGAGGCCTGTTGGCTTCCTCCTGCAGCTCAGACTGGTGAATCAGCATCCTTGAAAAAGCATTTGACTTCAAACAACAGCAGTCAGGTCTGTCACACTCATGAACACACACACACACACGCACACACACAGACTCCTCAGAAAGTCACATGAGCATCGGCCTGAAGACAGATGTTTGTGGGAGAGGAGGATCCTGCAGGCTTCAGGTGCTGCTCCCAAACGCCTTACACACACACACACACATATGCACACTCACACACACACACGCACACACACACACGCGCGCACGCATGCTCACATAATGGGCAAACAGCAGCTGGGATGTTAATGCCAGCAAACAGGATTATCCTCAGAAAGGATTTCTCTGCTAAGCATTTCCTCTTAATTAGATTTCTCCATCTCAGGGATGAATTGCCTTTTAGCAGCGAGAGCTGCCACTGAGGAGCTGTTAGCTCCTTATAACTGAATTAAATGCATAATTAGTGATACAATTACATTAGCAGAGGGTCTTTTGTATCTGTGTGAGTGAAGGGGATGGAGAGTGTGTGTATGTGTGTGTGTGTGTGTGTGTGTGTGTGTGTGTGTGTGTGTGTGGGGTGGGGGTGGGGTGGGGGGGGGCTGACATGTGATACATGAGAGAAGATCTGCAGCTACGTTCAGGAAGTGAGAGCCTGATCCAACAGGTGAGCTGGAATCTAGAGAGCAGGTGAGAATATGAAGAGCAACAACAGACAGCAGCTGTGATACATGAATATGCTACATACTGCACACACACACACACACACACACACTGATTACTCGACTGTTCTATAGCCTAAAACACCAGAAAATAGTGAAAAAGGACGATGTGACGTCTTTAAATGTCTTGTTTCATCTGACCAACAGACAAATCTGAGACATTTAAGAAACTGAAACCATCACACTTCGAATTTTGTGTTTTAAAATAGTTGCTGATTAATTTTCTGTCGATCAACTAATCGATTACTCAACTATCAGTTGCAGCTCTACATCTCAAACGAGACAGGACGAGTTCACTTCGATATTTTATGTTTCTTCCTGTTCAGACTGCTGAACCGTCCTGCTGCCCCAAATACTCACTACAGCACCACATGTGGATTCATCCGCCACTGAAAATAGTCCCCAACAAATGTACTATTTCCTCCTGTTTGTCTGACAAAAACTACAGTGAGCAGCTGTTTGAGGAAATGACTGAAACCTCCATCTTTCCCTCTTAGTAACCAAAGTGCTTCCCTTCAACTTGTGTGTGAGAACGTTCCACTTCTTGTTCTGGAAAAACATTCACATTGAATGTAATCCAGGCAGCAATTATGTTTCCTGCTAAACAAATGAGTGGTATATAAATGTAAATGTATGACATGTCGTCACAGAGGACCAAACACACTGCAGCTCTTCTCTGGACGTTTGAATGTCAGGTACTGTGCTGCACACATTAACCCCTGATGCTCCTATTTACTACACGTCCACAATCTGGATCCCTGGTCAATTCATCATTAGTCCTCCTTTAAAACACACACACACACACACGCCCTGAACATACACTGAGCACACGCCCTGCTCACACCTCTCCCCTCCATCCTTGCTGTGGATCCCTGAACCATTCATCACCAGGCGGCCGCTGACAGTGACGGATGGGTCAGCCCGCCACTGGCACTCTCCCAGCCACAGACTCATACGGCCACAGCAGCAGACTGACAGCTGGAGCAACATGTCAAGTGGTGGAGAGACTGCGGCCATTAATAACCTCCGTCACATGATCACCTCAGTGTGGGGCCGGTGCAGGCTCGGGGGTGTTTTTTTTTTTGTTTTTTGTCAGGGCCGGGGAGGGAGATGTCACGGCGAGCGGGACGACAGTCATGGACGCCTGATCTTTAATCAAGTGTGCGGGGATGATGGGTAATGAATATACCGCTCACAAATTGGAAGGTGTGCGGCGGCAGCGATGGGAGCTCTGATGACCCATCTGTGGCTCGGGGCGACCCTGGGGAGCGGTCCTCTTAAAGTCGACCCCGCCGCTCTCGCCACATCTGAGCACATGTAATGTGTCATTCATTCAGTGAGAGATGGTAAGCCGCTCAGCCACAGACCTGTGGATGTTTAGTGTTTTTATTGTTCTGTCGGCTCCATCGGGAGTTTTTATTCATCTGAAAACCGGCTCACAAACGCTTCACATGCAGAAAGGAGGCCACAGTAACTCTGGTGTTATTCTATGTTGTTCTTCTTTTCAATAAATCCCAAACCAACAATGTGTCTGTGTGTCTCTCTTTACTCTGACTTCCCTTCTCTCAGTGCGTCAGTCAGCTGGTCCTGAGACTCTGTCAGAATCCATCTGAGCTCTAAACAGCAGAAATGCATCCAAGAAGCATTCAAGACGGACTGAAACCTGATTGTTCAAACCACCTCTGGAGGAGGTTTGAGACTCGTTCTGACCAGATGTTGAAAAGGTGTAAATGCATCCGTCTCTCCAACATCTGTAATCTGTCCTCCTCCTGCAGTGTGACTGTGTCAGTGAACATGAGCCTGTACAGAGACTGAACCACACAAACCATCATACACAAGACGTAACATGCCGACAATCTGATCTCTGATCAGTTCAACCCCTGAATGATCTGTGAAGATGATCAATGTGTTTGTGTTGTAACTAAACTGCTGATGTTTACAGGTTCTTCTTCTTCTGGTGTTTTATGTCAGCTCCCAAACAGCTTCAGGTGCATCAGCATCTCCTTCTGAACCAAAGGAGGACCGACCCGGGTTTACATGTAGCCCAGAAAACAAAGGCGGACTGTAATCAGGTTCGTGATCTGACCAACAGAGACGCAGATAGTGTCTTAAATCTCAGTGACTTAACAACCTTCACTATTACAAACACTGAGGAGCATCATGACAACATCAAACTGGCACCAAGAATCCAACTCAGCTGGTTTTCACACGATCAAAAGGAAAACTACCAAAACAAATTCAACTGTTATCTGACCCTGAACCGTGTCTGGACACTGGCCCCGTATCACAGCACTGCAGCTGATGAAAAGCTGAAAAAAACATTGTTGATGCAGATTTACGATCGATATTCTATGTAATCTTTGAAGCAGCGTGAAATGACAGCTGTCGCTAACAGATTTCATCAGCTGCTAGCTAGCTAGTTAGCTAACCCTAGTTGAACTCCAGCTGACTTTTTAACGTTTCCTTTTAAAACTTTAAAATGAGAATCTTGTAAAAGGGTCTCAAACATGCACCTGATGGCTACACACATGCTATCATGCTAACAGTCATCATCCTCACCAGCTGATGATCCAAGTAGAACACGTGAAAATAAAGAAACAGCATCGTGCTGGACTTTTATTTCACCTGTTAGCGTCTCATTCTGAGCCAACATTAATTAAATGAATTAAACCATAAAGGCAGCAGCCTGTTTTTATACTTTGTGGCAGAAAAGGAAGTGAGGCAGCTCATGTGGGGACTCTGCTTTCTGCCCAGAGATGAGGTCTACAGCTGGACCCTCGTGGACAAAACCAGAATTGGAGCAAACAAACAAATGAGCTGGAAGCATGAGGTCAGTAGCCGGGAAGCATCCCATAATCGTAATCAGTAAAATCTTCAGATCTACTCTGAAACAGACTGGTGACCAGTGGAGAGGCCAGAACAGCTGATATGATCTTTTCTCTTTAATGCAAAAGAAGCATTATTGTTTAATTGACTTTCACCTCTCCTTGTCTGCTGAGCTGATGTATGCAAAGCAGGAGGCAACGTTTATTTCTGTGCCGTCTTTAAGAGCCGAGATGATCCTTTAATCCAATTCTACACGGCAATCAAAGATCCATGAATCAGGCCCATTATGAGCAGACCTGTGGCCGAGCTGGGCGTTTTGCATGTCATTATTGGGGGCTGTGCCATAACAAAGCTGCTTTTAATGAGATTCCACAAAGCTCCAAATCAGGCCGTCCCACCATGCATCCTGGCTAATTCACTTAAAAATAACTCATTCCCAAAGACAATCGCTAACTGAGGAGCAAGGAAAGGGTTTGTCCTCCCGACAACCACGCTTCATTTTCAACCTTGACAGGCAAGAGGAGGCCCTTACCCCAATGAAGAAATATCATTATCCATGGGAGGGATATTAGAGGGAGGGGGGCATCAGCAGCCAAACGTAGAGAGAGTGATTAACTCAAATGTCCTCAGTGTCCTCAGACTCACAGATGCAGATTTGGCAGGCAGCAGGGGAGGCTGTGGAGTATAAGTCATCTCATGTAAAGCTAATAAAATCAGATAACGCAAGGCTAATGCTAGCAGCGCTCACTGCTTTATGAATAGGAAAATAAATAGGATATTCAATTACTACTTTATACAGAGAGAGAATTCAATTTCTATCCATCTCTTCTGCGAGGGTCATCCAGACTCCTGCAAGACTTTTCTGAGAGAAACGAGGGGGGGGGGGGGGCTTTAAACAGACACTCTGTCACCGAAAGTACATGTCTGGAGGTGTTCACACATAGAGTAGATCTAGATGGCTTAAATTACCTCGCAGTGTTTCGCTGTCAGATCTCGTCGATACGTCTCCTCCAGGTGAACAAGAAAGATGTGGGAGCTCACGTCTTTCTCAGGCCATCCGTTATGATTGTGAAGTTATAAACTGGATCTTGGTTTGTACGATCGAGTGCAGAGAGAGATCCATCACGCTGTCGCACATTCAGTTTGTTTGGTTTTTTATCATTTTATCTAAATCCAGACCCAAGAGCACCAATCACATCAAACTACACCAACAAACAAACACACAAACAAACAAACACACAAACAAACAAACAAACACACACAAACCAACAAACACACAAACAAACACACACACAAACAAACACATAAACACACAAACCAACAAACAAACAAACACACAAACAAACAAACACACACACAAACCAACAAACAAACAAACACACCAACAAACAAACAAACACATAAACACACAAACCAATAAACAAACAAACACACAAACAAACAAACAAACAAACATGGTGGCTGCTTGAGCCACTTGTCATAGTAGCATGTTGTAGTAAGCTATATCAATATTGAAATATATCAATAAATTAGGTCTCTACTGGATTACTGTTTTGCAAAATGGCAAAAAAGCAACTAGGCGAGGTAAAGGGTAAAGGGTACATGACGCCATTGACAGGCGACCAAACAAAACACACATTTACCTTGAATACGTTTTTCTCCAGCTTTGAACATTGTTGGAAACATTTGGGATAATCCGAGTTCACAACTAAACAAAATATAACAGAGGTCTGGTCGTTTTTAGACATTTTAATACAGAAATGTTCCATATTCAACCTTGCAGGACTTTTACTAATGAAGTAATGGAGTAGTGTTACTGTGTTACTGTTACTGTGGTATTTCGAGATTATCGATCTACGGTATTCTGACGGATTTCCGAGTGAAACCGGAACGTAAGGCGGTACGTAACGCTTGGAGGACTTTGATTTTAACATTAAAAAGTGGGCGTGTCCTAACAAACATGGAGACTTAGAGTGATTCAGAGTCGGATGACATCCTCCATTCACCCCAACCCCCCGTTACCGGAGCAGGTAGAAGAACCCCTCGAACTGCAGCAGGTGGTGGAAGACTAGGGAGACGATGAAGATGTCTTAAGTAAAAGTTGAAGATTGATTGATGGGTGGATGGCATGATATTATTGGTCGGTTCAAGCTTACGTAAGCACACAGGAAGAAAACATTATTGGATCCAAAGAAATTGATTTCTTGTATTTTTTTTGGCAGATATTGTTAAATGCACAGTATGATCAGGGATGTGATCTTAAAGGGTTAAAAAGGCATTTTTCATTTCATCTCGACTTTAATGCTTTTACTTAAGTACATGATCTGAATACTGTGAGATCAGTTTGGTCTGTTAATTAAAGAGCAAAGAAATGTTGTATCTCAAACACGACGAAAACTGCACAAACTTGTGTTGCTGTTGAACCTCTGCAGTGTACGTAGTTACTCTCCACCACTTCTGGAACCCAAAACATGCTCTTATTAATGGCTTATAAATTACCTATAAAGCATCGGTAAATGATTTATTATCCATTAATAAAGTCATTAGTTATGACTTTATGAATCCTGACTGATTACACAGGGATATTCGTGAAGTTTCATATTTTCCTGATGTTAAATTACATTGGTCTGTCTCCTGTTACAGCAGATAAACACAATGAACCTGACAGATCAGCTCTAAATGGGAGTTTCATAAAGCAACAGATGTGGCCGTTTCCTCCCTGCGCTGCCTTCAGATCACGGCGGGATCACGAGGAGTCAAATATCAGCTTTTATTTCTTTAAAGCCGGCGGACATCAAGGCGTCAGCGTGGGACGGCGGAGCGGCTCAGACACACCCCTGTGAAATCCACAGACAAAGTGCTACACTCTGTGGAAGAAAGGCACAAGGCTGAGCGCCGTGTCGGTCAGAGATCACACCACCTGTCAGAGCGGCTCTGACACGACCTGTGGGCGGTGCCTGCTTAACTAAAGCGCTGACTTTCTTTAACTAAACTCTCCCATCTGTTGAGTGCCTATTGTCTGTTAAGTAATGCAGCTGCAGAGCACCAGCCCCTCTTTCATTACAGAAAAACACTTCTTCACCCACACCTCCTCCTCCTCCTGCTGCTGTTATTCAAATACTGTTACTAACCACTGATTTATTCATTGGCTTTACACAGTCCACTATCTCCACCCCCCTCACACACAGACATAAACACACCCATCTACACCCTCCACCCCAACCTCTTCCCCCAAACACCCGGCCAACGCTTTATTTCTGTCCAGTCAGACCTCCCAGCATCCAGCTGTCACTACAACCTCCGGCTGCACCACTTACAGCAGCTCTGGACCTCTGAATATATCCAACTTTTACGTACTAGACAATAAATCTGCTTATTATTTTCTTGATTAATCGTATATTCACTGCAGCCCCCTTCAGACAGGATTGACATTATTCACTGTGCTCTTCGGTTGTTTAGCACATTGCTCTGGTGAAATGACAGGATGTCTTTCCACAATCTCTAACTCAACTGTCAGAGGAAGAGTTGCATTGTGGGTAACAAGTTGTAGGAGTGCGAGGATAAATGGGCGGAGTTCTCTTTTAATCTGATCTACGCTGACCTTCAGCACAGGCCTCTGCAGATGAACCTCCGGCTACCTGCTGGCTACCCGTCTGAGGATGGATCAGGTTCACCTCCTGATGAGGTCTTTACCACAGAAGGCCAGACAGACATCTTGTCCTGTGTGTGTGATCTGCTCCCCGCCGGCGGCCTCTTTGTGGCTGATTTCATGCCGTATTCACCTCCCTGTGTTGAGCCCTGTGTTGTCTGACGCCCTGAAGCCTTCAGTCTTCACGCTGACAGTGGGAGCCTGACAGCCTGTCGTGTTCCACGCTGTGGTATACTAGACAGATACCGCCACTTAACGCCGCCGCCTGAGGGAAATATGGCCTCTTTTATGACGCAGGATTTAAGTGATGAGTTAGCGTCATCGCCTGTGAAGCTGTCAGCCCGGCCGGGGTCAGACCCAGAACTATGGTGGGAATAACCCGTCAGAGAGGGCGGGGGAAGAGGGGGACAAACAGCCCACCCACAGTCCTTTACTTGGCTTTAATTCCACGCTGATTTTTGTTATGCATCCCACCCCCACACACACACACCCCCTCCCCGTCCTGCAGGCCAGAACAGTTTTACAAGCCGCCCTGAAGCCTGTTAATAAAGGCTGTGAAGGCTGCAGAATGGGCCTGGTGCTGCTGTTTGACTGCACATGGCACGCTGTAATAAAGTGGGCCATTCATCCTCGGCTCCCTTTCACTGACTCATTGGGGGGCATTTCGGGTACGCTGCTTGTGTATGGAGAGCTGGGCTAGTCCAGCTGCATTAGCTTTAATTGATCTTCAGATTTGTGTATCTGAAGGTGCTTTTCTGTCCCCGTTTCCTGCAGCAGCCTCCTTTGTGGCGGCTGCAGTGATGGTATGAGATTATGAGGAGGATGAGTGGCTGCTCTTCTGCTCGAGTGGAGAGGAAGAGCACTTAAAGACGCTCTGGGCCACAGGGACGGATCTGCCTCCGAGACACAAACTCACACAACACCGACTGCACACCAGACTGAACATTCAGACTCGTTGCATCTTCATTTTCATATCATCTCTTTAGTTACTGCCTCAGAACATGTTCAGTGTTCACACTTAACTGTGATGTTGGGCTGAGATATCAGTGACAGCCTGAGCCCAGACTCTAACAGTGTGCATGTCATGGATGTATATTCATTCTTAAATCAAAGGTCGTAATAGATGCCACTGTTTGCTGCTAACTCAAGTAGGACTGAACCCAGATCAGATTTTTCAGACGCAATGTTTTATTTTATAGAGATGTTTTTTGTTTTTGTGATTAAGGTCCAAACATCAGATTTCCACAAAGAAATAATAAGTGAGTCCTGATCCTAGTTCAGTTATAAATCCTGACACACTGCGGAGCATCTCTCCTGATTGGTTCCTGACAGCGCTGTCAGCTTTGTATTATTTTGGTTTTCGCTATGCAAGTTTTAGGTTTAAATTGGGCTAATTGGTGTCAGTCAAATCTGGCAACACTGATGGCGGCAGATTTACCATCAAAAGCTGCAAGTGCTAACAGACTGAGGCTAAAGCTAACAGGTCATGAAATCATGCTAACAGACTAACAGCTTAAAGCTGCAGGAGGTAAAACCTTCCTCCTCTCTCTGCTGCCTCGTGTCACTCCGCTAAGCCCCTCCCACCAAACCCACAACTTGGACCGGCAGCAGAAGGAGTCGGTTCCCCAGTGAAACCGTATCCCTCGTAGGGCTCGCTCTCCACGGCCTGAGCCTCACCGAGACCGCGGTCCCTCCCGCCGTGACTTGTTTTCTCAAAGACGCCCCTCCAGCGCTTCGCGGCCGCAGAGCAGAGCGCCCCAGGCTTCAGAGGCAGCTGCAACGCCGTCCAGAAGTGGGAAGAGAGGCTGGTAATAGTTGTTTTGTTCTATACACCGCTGTAGGCAAAGGAGGTGTTGGACATTTATCACAAGTTTCAGGATTTTCCTCCACTGAATCAGGTTTTCACCTTCTGAAGGGACGTGCACACACATCTGCTCTTGCAGCTCAGCCAATACGAACACACCGTCTCTCTGAAATAACCTGTGATTGGCTAAAGTCTCCCGTCACGGGATAGATTTACTGAAGCCTGAAAACAGAGGCAAGAGGGGGGGCTGAAGTAGAGGTCTGCTCTCAGACCACTTGAATTACAATATGCTGCACGGTTAATATGGCATTTTTGGCCAATGACGCCAAAAGAAAACTGCCTACCCCAGCTTTAATTAACCTTCATCAGGTAAGTGGGCGAGCGTCTGTAGAGTGTATATACATAGAAGCTGCCTTAATTATCCAATCAGAGGACCACAGAAGTCAAATCATCATAAATCTGATGTTATCTGACATAAAACATTACAACAACATCTATATAACTTTGAAAGTATTAAATAATTAACAATGTTGTGGAAGCTTAGCTTATGATATGCTAACTGTTAACCTTGGAGGTAACACTAGGATACTACTGTAGGCAGTAAGCTAGTTAGCTGGACATGCTAATGTTAGCAGCTAACACAAGAGCAAGCACACAAACACACAGTTGAATGAACTTACTAACTCGCCTTCTTCCCGTAGTTGTGTGCTTTCTCTCTCTCTCTCTGTCTCTCTCTGCAGGTGTTTCTGCCTCCGGAGCTGTAGAGTCTGGATCCATGGTTGCAGCCACCTGCTGCTGTTACTGTTATTGCTCTTATTATTAGTATTACTATTATAATATTGCTATTAGTATTATTTCTGTTAATATTAACATCAAAACCATTACCACAACTATTACTTTACATCCCTATGTGGAACTGTACTGTGCTGCTGTATCTTCTCTTTCCTCCTGCTCCCCCCCTTCAACCCAACCGGTCGAGGCAGATGACCGCCCACCCAGAGCCTGGTTCTGGTTCTGGTTCTGGTTCTGCTCGAGGTTTCTACCTGTTAAAGGGAGTTTTTCCTTGCCACTGTCTCCTGGTGCTGCTCATGGTGGATCTGTTGGGTCTCTGTAAATATAAAGAGTCGGTCTGGACCTGCTCTGTATGAAAAAGTGCCCTGAGATAACTTTGTTATGATGCTATATAAATAAAACTGAACTGAATTGAGTTCCTTTCACTTCAGCTCGTGTGTTTTTGGTTTTAACACTGACAGAAACACTGACACACCTGCTGTCACTAGCGACTGTTGCTGAGATGTGACTGGACAATCACTGCTTGGGGGAGGGGCTTAGTGAATGCTCTATTTTGATTAGTAATGACTTAAACAGCAGTTAAAGGCATGTGTCTGACAGTACATTATGTGTGGTGTTTGTCTGTGCAGAGGTTTAACCAGTATACATGTTTATATTTCTCTTTTCCTTCTTTTGGAGGATTTCACTCTTTAAGTGACGGATGTTGAGTCTTGTTGTCAAGGAATGTTGATTATGTTTTATAAAATCTGTGTTAAATAAGAAATAACTATTAAATGATTACCTGTTAATGATAACTAATTGCCTCCCAGCGTGGAGCCGTCAGCTGACAGATGTACAGATAAAGTAATTGCTGCAGTGAAAGCAGCAACTTTTAAATTGTGGATCATCGTTGCAGTCAATCTATCGGGACGCTGTTCATTTCCTTAATTAGAAGTTTTAGTCATTGAGGTAAATGTCTTTTTAATTCATTAGTAATATCTTTGTAATTAGTAACTATTAGGCTCATCAGCTGAGGACAACACTGAGGTGGCTTATCAAAAGCAAATTAAACATCATCAACAGACTAATGTGGCTTTGATGGTGCTGCGTGCGGAGTCTTAACTAATGACACAGCTCTGCTCTCGGGCTGAGTGGCCCCATTAAATCAGCCGCTCCAACTTAATGTTAGGAGGTGTTAACAGATTGATTCTCTTAATCTGTTCAACTACATCAACAGTCAGCATGGGGCAGGTCAGCAGCCACTGTGTGTGTGTGTGTGTTCACCAATTTCACAGTCCATAGTCACGCACAGTTAAACTCTGCAGCAGCACAGTTTTGGGCAGAGCGAGCCCCTGATACCCCCCCTCCAATGGAGTCGGGGGGGTGCTGGTGGCTGCTGCCTCTGCTGTCGGGCAGAATGGTAATCTTCAAGTTCATTCAGCGTGATTAAACCAGAGCGGGGACTTTTCTTCCCGGCTAATTATGTGGAAATGACAAAGACAATAAAGCATCTGGTAGTCATTCTTCCTCTTTCACGTTTTCCTCAATATTGTGACAGGCTGATGCATTGTGGGTGAACCCCGGCTCCCCCTCCACCGAGCCGGCTGAGAGCCGAGGTCAGCGGAGAGCAAATAGATGAATTTATAACTTTGCCTTTTCACGGCGGATCATTGTCCCTCGTCTGCCCCCCTCCCTTACTGTTCCACCCCAGAGACCACCACTTATTCTGAGGACACCCAAACTGAGGCCGACACCCCCCCATCTGGAAGACACAAAGAGGCAAAACAGGGGAGAAAGACTGCGACCCCCCCCAGGCCACCCTGGTAAAGGCGGCGTGTTTTTTAATTCTTGCCTGCTTCCACACAGCGAGCAGGAAGTCACTGACTCCACTTAAACATATTCTACACTAACAGTTACTCTTTGTCCTCCTCTTGAGTAGATTCATTGTTAAAAAACGTAATAAAACAGCAAAACACAGTTAAAGCATCAACTATCACAAACTTTGATTTGAATTGTTAAAATAAACATGCAGCTTTGCCTCCCTGCACAAGTCATGAAGTACATATTTTTATAATAATCTTTCACATCTTATTGTCCATTTTCTATTTATGCTTCTTGACTTGCAGTACTTGTTTTATCTTTCTTTATATTTTCTCCTTTACCTAATCCCCTCTATGTGAAAACAATAAACCTGACTGTGAAACTCTGCAGTCACATTCATCTTGCTGCTGGAAGAAAGAACGTCTTATTTTTTAACTTGATAAAAAAAAAAAACTGAGCTTCAGTTCTGCGACACATCAGCAAGCTCAATCTGCTGATGAAGACCATGTGAGATGGTCAAATGGAAACTGTAGTTTGAGAATGATATCTTCCACTAACCGTAACCCTTTTGAGGAAGACAGTAAGACGTGATTGAAAGCTCTGGAAAAAGCTACTACGTGGCCTTAAGTTAGGATTGTTTTTTGCCAAAAGTCTACTGACAGTTGAAACTGTGATTCTGGAGTTTGCAGTGAGTTTCAACTTCATGATTTTATGAATCTGATCTGAGTTCATCGCTGCAGCTGAACGAGTTTAACACAGATATCAGATAAATTCTCACTTTCTTGTCAAAAACAACAAAATGTGAATCTGACAGGCCACCCTGGCATTCTCGTCACAGCGACGGCTCACAGTGAGCAGGAAGTCGCGTCCAACCGTCACTTAGTGCACCGGGGGTCAGTCACTGCCATTCAGACTTTTTTTTTTTGCCCTGGGTTTCACCTTCACCACATACAGGTCCCCCTGCCTGATTGGTGCGAGTCGCTGTAGGTGGCCTGAAAGACAGATCTGCAGACACTACTCAGGGTACAAAAACAACCTATTGAACTGTATTTTTATTTAGAGATGAGACAGTCATCAAGCATCAAGGTCTCTATGAAGGAAACTCAACCAAGGTTTACAGCATAAGTAGTTTTTTATACAATATACATAGTAAAATATTTTTTTTCTTTATTTTACCCCCCCCCCCCCCAAAAAAAGCCAAACAGGGAACCACTGTTTTGTTTAAGTGTCTCCTTTGTTTTAATGGAGAAACAGTGAAAAGCAGTTGATGAAAGGTGTTTGTGCGTCTCAGGTTTCCTCTCACACCTCACATCCAGCCGTCTCCTCCACCTGCTGTCCAACAGCTCTTCCTCCACCGTGCTGCTGCGACCCACCTTAATTAAATGTGCACTTCATTAATGTAAATTGGGGGGCTTTAATGCCCTTGTTGAAATTCTGAAGAAAGTGCAGTGGCCTCGCGAAATGCTCCAGCATCATTGCAAATTAGATTAGGGACCAAGAAAGGCAGTAAAATTAGAATGATAATGGTTGATATGGCTCCCTGACAGGCATGACTATTCAAGGATCAATGGGATGTTGAATGCTTTGGCGGAGCCCACTTCTCAAAGGCCGGGGGACCAACGTCAGCCTACAGATGTGCCTTTTGGAAGCACTTGAAATTAGTTTAATTTGGTAAATGGTAGGGATTTAGAAGCTTTTAGCCCGACTGTAACAAGACAAGAATACATTGAAATGTTTTGCCATTCTTTTATTAGCATAAAACGGGGCCGGGCCAATTTGCATTCCCAACAAGTCCATTTTTTTCCTCCATCAGATGCTTTTTTCCCTCCCTGAGATTGGATTTGCATTCGCTCCTCCGCCGCTGCTCAGAATGAACACTGTTTTTTAACCCGCCATAATCCTTTTAAAGGGGAGGGGGCGGCTTGATTTTATTTCAGCTAATCCAATCAAAGACACCAATTACAAGGTAATTTTGATTAAAGTCCAATAACTCTAATGAGGATAAGAACGTTGTCATTCCTGGTGAGAGCTGCGCTCTGTGTGTCAGGTTTGCGCTGAATTATCGTCTCCGACAAGTTCAGAAGCTCAAATATGTAAATGTCACCGTCACATCCTTAAAATAACAGCGTGATGATGAAGCCTCCAGCGGTCTGACATCATTGACCTAATGGCATTGTGGGTAAACAGACGGACCTGGTTCACTTCTGAAAAGAGGAGGGACGGGGGGGTAATGGAGAGAAAAGGTTGAGGAAGTGACTTTTTGATTCTCTGGAAACTGCAGAGGTCATCGTTTCATCGTTTTTCTTGTCTAAATATTAAAAATATACTTAATTAATCCCAAAGAAGTTACAGCAGCAGACATGCATAAAATAAAAAAATAGATCTCCAGCTAAATGTTGTCATTATTGCTTAATTTGACAATTATTTTATCAATTAATTGATTATTCTTTTAGTCAATAAAACAGCAGAGAAAAATGTCCATCAAACTGTCCAAAAGAGTCCAAAATCAGAACCGAATTAATTCACGATCCTGTGAGACGAGGAAACGCCGCGTTCAGGGTTCAGGATTGTAGAGTTGGTTTTTTCCCTCCCTGATGCAAAGGGCTGTCACTGAAAATGAAACATTGTATTTGTCTAAATAATGTAAATAATATAAGTGATATGTCTGATATAGAAAGAACTAATGGACCCATTTCATCCGTCCAGACAGTCCAGGATCAAACACTGCAGGTTACTAATCTGCAGTGCTGATATTCAGTCCATGCTCTTTTTTTAAACCAGCTGCAGGAAGCAGGTCATGGCAAAGTGGCAACTGGCTGCCCCATAATTAATCAGCTTCCACTGTAATTAAGGTGTCCATCACAAAGGCAGGCAGCAGTGTGAGGGCCCCGGAGCCACGGGGGCCTCAGGAAATCAACCTGCAGGCATAATGAGTTCACCTTTAACTGGCTTACAACAGATAAACAACACGTTACAGGCTGAATGCACAATTCACCTGACGGATCCTCAGAGACGTTCAGAGATTCAGGGGGTCTGAAGCAACGGACTCAAATAATCTAAAAGAATAAAACAGTAACTCCTCTGCTTTAATGAGCTTTCTTGTCCTCAAATGTTCATTTCTATGCAGCTAATCTGAACGTCAGCTTTGATTCTGCTTTTAAATTTGACAAACAAATAAACTCTGTTGTATTTAAAAGCTTGTTAGCAGCAGCAGCAGCAGCCTCGGACTGACTGATCTCTGCAGAAACTCCAGTCGCTCCCTTTTCTTCTCCCCTCTCTACGTTTATGAAGCAGATTCATAAAGCGCTCATTTTTCACTCAGACTGAAGCGTCTTCAGCTCGTGTGGACGCGTCTCATCACGTCTTCACATCGACTTTTTATGCTGTCAGTACAGTTTTATTTACATGGTGCCAAATCATAACAGAAGTTATCTCAGGGCTCTTCTCACACAGAGCTCTAAATTTCACTCCTGTTCAGTCTCGTTTACACATTCGCTCCATTGACAAAATAAATGTTTCTCTCTTCTGGATCCTGATTTTACTGGAGTTTTTTAGCTTGACTTGAACTGTTTCATGTTTTATTTGGTTTATCTTGAAGTTGGTTTGGTTTGCGTTGTTTTATCATGATCTTCAGTAATCTTCAGTGATATAAATGGGACAGTCGAATCAACGCATCTGTAAAAGTGTTTCAACACAAACTGAACATTTGAACCTTCATGAAGGAGGATTCACTGCAGGACTGGTGCTGTTCCTAATAAACTGGACACTGAGTGTGTGTGTGTGTGAACATGGCACGTCTTTGCAGTTTTTGTAATAACTAGAAAGAAATGTGTATCTCTTTTTTTTTTTTTTACAGATTTTTTGGTAAGAGCTTTCTACCCATATTTTCAGTTTTATTAATGAGCTTTATACATTTACAAGAATAATTCCTCTCAGAATATTCTTATTTTCTATATGTTGAGGGCTAAATTTTATATTCACAAACATAAAAATACTCTAATTTCCCACCCAGTGTTTTGTTTTTCTGTCTCTTGCACTCAGAGACACATGAAGAACCACAAGAGTGCCTTATTACTCTTTATTTAGTGTATTTATGTACTCGTGTTCATGTGAGTCTTTCTTCTGTTGTTTAATACATAATTAGATGTTTTAGTCGCTGTTGTTCCTTTATGTTCTTTTGATGGTTTCCTGGTTTTGTGTAACACGTCTCTCTTGTTCTTTGTACACTGTGTCCACATTTTGTCAATAAAGTCCCCCCCCCACCCCGCCAGAGTGCTGTTGAGCCAAACAGGTTGTTGCTCTGTGACCTTTGACCTTCTGTGTGGCAGCAAACGAATGAATTTGTCCTTCTGAGGATCAATAGCAGTTTAGTAAATTAAAACTCTCCACAGTCTGTTTTTAGGACGAGCCCTCTGCTCTCTTCCTCCTTCTTTAGCTCTTCTTCGCTCCGTAACCTTGAGCGATCTCCTCATCGCTAAAAGCTCGGCGAGTCCAGCGAGCGCTCTCTAAATGCAGGCTTCCCTCGTTGAGGACCCCCCCCCAGCCGTGGATCAATGGTAAAAAGTGGAATTAGTCATTCTAAATCATGCAGCTGTGGTCGAAGAGAGCTCCTCCAAAAATCATTAAACAATCATGTATTCCCATTGATTTATTCTAAATACCTGAGCAGAGAGCAGATTAAAGCCGGGGAAGAGCCGGCTAATGCAGATGAAGCAGCTGAAGGATGGGGGGTCCTCGGGGAACGCTTTGGTCCTAATCAGAAGGAAACAATACTGCTGCAATTACCAGCCTAAGCAGGTCTATTAAGGCTCCTTCACTTGACATATTTATGTATTTCAGATACTGCAGGCCACATTAAATGGACTTTATTCAGGCACTTTTACATTTCTGCAGTAAACAGCGGATCCACCGGGGACCAGGTGAACCACCATCTGCTCCTGTTGTGTCCGACATCAAACCATCAGATCTTTGTTTCCAACACTAATCTTTCTTCAGACCACTGATCCAGAGCGTTTGGGTTTATGGCTGCAACTAACAATTCCCGCCATTATCGATCAATCTGATTATCAATTATTTTCTCGAATAATCAACAAATCGTTGTAAAACGTCAGAAAATGTTTTGCCCAAAACCCAAAGACAGTTGTTCTTTATCATCACAGAGGACTGAGGAATGCAGCAAACCAGATCACTTTAATCAATTATCAAAATAGCTGCTGATTTATTTACTGTCAATTGATCGGCTGATCGTTCAGCTCTATTTACGAGCCCTTAAAGAGAAGCTTCGTCTGCTCTTGACCCTTTGGCCTCGTCACTGCAGCAATGAGTCTTTTTATATTTCCAGCAGTTCGACCACAGAGTGATGTCCTCTCTTTCTAATAGTCTGGTGCCGAATCATAAACTCCATAAACTCATGATGAATGCTTCATTCTGTGTAGACACTCGCAGCTCTTCAAGCTTCAGGAAAGATGGTGGTCTTTGTTTAATATTGTTTACTTTATTAACATTCAGTCTACATCACCGTCTTTCCTGAACCTACAGTTGGTTCCCTCTGCTCCGAATCAGCTGATGAGTTTGTAAACTTGGTTCTTTTCACACGCAGAAAAATCCAAGCGAACTTAAATGCATCACTACAAACCAGGTGAGAACGTTCACTCTGCTGATTGGTCAGATGAGTCTGGGGCGGGAGCAAGAAAGTAAATACAGCAAGAAGCTCCTGTGTTCTGGACTAGTGCCTATTTCTGTGAGAGAAATGTTGCTGGTTCGTTCTCCGGCTAGCTGCTGCTACTAGAAACATCCCAGAATGCAAAGCACACCTGGCTACAGGAGCCGCTTAGCTCAAACCTGCGGAGAACACCTGGTAGTTGTGTCGGATCGGGGTTGGATCACGTTCCCACCACAAACGAACCGCTCCAGAGTTAATTTGGAACCAGACCGAGACCACCTCCTCTAAAGGGTCTCGGTGCGGTTGTTTCGGTCCACACCTGAGTGCGATTATTGTGTTCACACCTGCCCAAACCAACCGCACTAACCGGGCAAACGCACCAGGGTTCGTTTTAACTGGACCAAACAGGTGAGGTGTTAAAGTCCTTAAGATTTCACTTCTGGTTGATTTGGCGACGCCTGTGGTTCCTGGTGGAAAAATGACTCGTCTGTCGATCCCAACGAGCTGTTTCAGCTGATCCCCTCTTCCTGATTACATCATTATGTGACACATGCACATGCATACAAATGACCAACTCTCGTCTTCCAATGCACGCATCACTTCCTGTCAGTCCCTTGTTAACATGCACATCAGTTGAATGCAGTGCGAGAATGGTGGACTCCACCACTGACGATGGAAACTTCTACAGAGAGGAAACTAACGGATATAAGCAGCACAAATAACAGCCAGACATGAGATCAAAAACTGGGTCCGAGATGATGAAAATCTTAAGAATTATAATTAAAGGGTTTTTGTTGCCTAAACCGAAGCACGTGCAGAACTCAGGATGTGAACCGAAGTCTCTGGTGTTAAAGTCTTGAACTGTTTACGTCCACCATCCACCCCGACCACCTCCCTGCGAGTTAATGGAGAACTTCCTTCAGCGGAGAAACGTCGGCGCCGAGCAGGATCCAGCCAGAGGTAACACCCCCTCAAACATCTTTGGAAAAACAAATTCATAGTAAATAAACGTCATTTCCAGGAGAAGCGCTGCGACTGCTGACTTTCTGGAAACGCTCTGAAGAGCATCTGGACCAAACTCCATTTATTAATTTATTAATTAACTAACATTTACAACTGCAGACTGGATGGATTATTGAAATTAAAGTATTAACATTTAAACTTGATGCTTATTACAAAGAATTTATTAATGATCACCAACATTCATGAGGGTAAACAGCAGCCAAAAGGGATTTTTCACAACCTGGCAACCCAAAACTTGTTCTTATTAATGGCTAACTGATCAATAAGGCATTAATAAATTATGTATTAACTATTAATAAAGCCATTACCTCTTATTACAAAGTAGTACCAATAGATTTTAGAGGCAGGAAGAGAGATAACTATCCAGTATTTCAGAATAAAGAAACAAGTTTATTTTCTTATTTCTGATCTTGTTGATCAGCTGGCGACCCCTCTGATTCATCATGTGACCCAGTTGGGGGGTCTGACCCTCAGTTGGGAAACACTGCATCAGACAAACAGAGGCTGAGAATAATTTCATGACTTGCAAAGATTAACCCCAAAACCACTGAAGGTATTCATGACACCGACTAGATAGATGTAATTTGATTAATTCGTTTATAGCAGCCAATTGTCTAATAAAATACAGATTAATAGAAAATATCAGTTTCCATTCAGAGGCATGAATATGACGGGAAGCCAGAGATCTAAAACTATAAATTACAAAGATTTAAATAAGTCTCACAAGTTGTTTCTTATGAGACTTTAAAGCCTTGTAACTTATTCCCTCTGAGGAAATATTAATCAGGGCAGATTAAGCGCTCGGCACATTTGCTTAATGTCTCTGAGGAGATGGGAGGAGAGCATATTTTAAATTACACATCTATAACAAAGCTTTTACATCTTAGCTGCCGTCAGAAGGTCCCCGCCGTCTGAAAGCTTTACTCAAATCCTCCGGCAGAAGTAATGAGCGAGGCGACGCAGCGCTGACAGAGATGCAGAACACTTTGAGGATTTGGAGAGATTAAACAGACTCGGATTTAAGTTTCCACAGTGAAGTGCTGCAGTCACACTCGCAGCAGAGGCCGGCGTTCTCAGAAATACTGTTTTCACAGGTCGAGCACAGCTCGCTCGGCTGTGCGGTCACTGAAAAGCATATTGAGCTGTAAGTGTGACGGCTGTGGACTGCACATTAATGCAGAGCGAGGGCTCCTTTCTTCAGCTGAGCAAAGAGTCATTGTAACCGTCCTGCGAGGAGGTGATGTGCTGCTGTTTAAACAGCTGAGAGTCAACACACACTCTGCTCTCAGGAATAACTACTGTCATCTGTGCTGTTTAACAATCCCTGCACATCTTCTCAGGACTGCAACATAATCATGTCTTTTTACAAAGTCTCTACGTGGCCATGCCTGCACAGCCAGAACTATAGGCTGCAACTTTACTCATTATTTTTATTATCAATCAGTCTGCCCATCACAGTTCTGGATTCATTATTTAATGTCAGTTTGCCAGAGTGCAAGACATCATCTTCAACAGTCCAAACATATCCAGGCTACTGATGTGAAACAGAGAAAACACACTGAAGAAATGTGGTTGCAATCTACACTGCAATAGTCTCAATATTATTTGTAAATGTGTATTACATGATTTGTAACTGAAAAACAAGATTTGTAACTGAAAAAAAACCGATTTGAAAATATTTGACTTACAGACTTTTAACTTCAGCTTCTCAGATCTGATCCTTTTCGCTTTCAAAAAGCTTCCTGTGCTTCCTGTCTGGTGTTACGCACGGATCAGGTTACTTACATTGGCTGTTTCCCCGAGTCAGAAAAACAACTGAGCCAATCAGAGCTCTCTAGGGGGGATTCAGAGTTACCTCTCTACACTCATGAAAAACCCCGACAGTAAAATGTCTTCCAGGTAGGGTGGGACGGGCGTCGACTTAGAGAAATAAAAACTCTTAAATCAACACGTTTCTTTGATCGGCGTGACAAACGTTAAGTTACTGAACCCTGTTCCCAACATGATGACAGCTAACAGCTAACACCATGTCGGACTATCAGGTCATAATTCAGGTGTGTTTTTAGCAGAACTGCAAATGGAAACATGATGACCAAAAGATGAAATAAAGGTGGCAGTAACTCACTCTGCCCTGAACAGTGTCTTCCTGTAAGGCTGCATTCAGCTACAGCCAACCTCCACAAATAAGAGGAAGCATGTACTGTATGCAGCCTGCGAGGTAAAGTCCTGGGCAAAAACTAAAGTCAGAAAAGTCAACATGTCCACTCTTCTCTGGATTCTAACAGCTGGACAGTCAGAGGACTCTGTTAACTGAGATGTTAGTGAAGAGTTACGTTCTTTTTTTAATCTCCTACTGAGACTTCAAACGTTTAACAGTCTGCGTTAAAAACAGAAACAGGTGTTGGGTTTGAAAGACGTCGACATTTAGGAGCCACACAGGGTCTAATGAAAGACACTATCCCGTTGCATCATGGGAAATGTAGGATCCAGTCAGGATATCTCCACCTGTGCTACATAAATTTGTACCGTTGCATCATCAGGGTTCGTACAGCTTTTAAAATTCAAGCACTTTTCAAGCACTTTCAAGGTTCCTTAACCCAAAATGTCCAGACTCTCGAAGCCTTGTCATCACGTTCACATTGTTACTATAAATGCAATTGCGAAATATGAAGTTTACAGAATTCCTGGACACCCACAGCGATCAGTGTATACTGTCACTCTGTTCATGTTAACTTTGATCGTATGTATTGATCAGGATTATTTAAAGCTTCCTAATTTCCAGAGTGAGGGATCAACAGAGGAACTTATCCAGCCGTGAATGACGAGCACAAGAAAAGAACTTTCCTTTTAGATTATGTTGAAAATCAATATTCGAATTCAAGCATTTTCCTAACCTTGAAAACATAATGGTTAAAATTAAGCATTTTCCAAACTTTCAAGACTTTGTACAAACCCTGGATCATGTATGATACACCTGTGGTCGTGTCTGGTGGTACTATAAATCAAAACTAGGTATCTACAGCAGGACTGGCCAGCAGAAACCCCCCTGACATAATGACAGTGCTGAGCTCCATATATTAATCTGGTTCATTATGTTTTCATCAGACAAGCGACAAGAAAACAAAAAGTCAATTCAACTTTGATGAAACCTCCATGAAAGAAAAAAACTATTTTTATCAACTGAGTGAGTGTGTGTGTGTGTGTGAGTGTGTGTGTGTGTGAGTGAAAGTGTGTGTGTGTGTGTGTGTGAGTGTGTGTGTGTGTGTGTGTGTGTGTGTGAGTGTGTGTGTGTGTGCGCTGACCTCGTGCACAGCTGTCAGTGCAGGTGTTTGAACAGTACCTTGATACAGCGCGGTTATGCTGAAGATCGACTGGGCACAAACTTGTTGAGCGGAGCCGTCGAGCCGGTCGATATTTCTTTAGCACAAACACAGAAAATGAAAGCACTTTTAAAGGCTGAGGCGACTGTTCTGCCACAGCAATCTGCATCGAACGCAGGATTGACTGCTCCACCGGCTTTAGTATGTGGGTAATCAATGAGGGTAGGGGTTGGGATGTAATGATTAACTCTATATGGGGGTTCCTTAGGCTGCCTGGAGGATGACTGGGGACACGCAGAAGCTGAGGAAGACAAAAAGATCCATACCTACACATTAGTCACCATTTAACACATTACAATATTGCACTGTATGGTTTGCAGCCATCTCACAGTTACAAGAGCTAAACACCACTTTACATAGAGCCACATTTATATGACTGGTATCATGAAGCCTCCACTCAGACAGGATGAACATCACAGCCGGAGGAAATCTTCACTGTGCTCGTCTGTAATTTAACTCGTCTTTCAGGACATTTAAAGCCTGCTGAAAGACATGGACATTCAGCAGGACAGAGACTAAAGCCTCCTCAGGGGGGCGCCGGAGAGCTGAAGAGGAGGCAAAGATGCTGCAGGAGGTGAATTTGCGTCAAAAATCGCACTCCTTCTCAGAGTCCTAACTCAGTCAGATCTGAACTCACAGACATGAAACATATTTTGAGATTCAGTGTGACTTCCACTTCCAGATGAGATCATTGTCTCTGATGTCCATCCAGAACAAACGCCCAGAAATCTACTTAGAAACCAGAGAACAAAGAGGCTGCAGAAGTTGGGAGACACTTTGTCTACATGGAAACTAATATAAGCTAAAAAAGCACACCTGAGGAGCTGTTACTGGGTCTCGCTCTCCTGACGGCTTTAATGTTTTCTTCGTCTTTTTGGATCCCAAACAGGCCGATGTGTTGGTGTTAGCATGTTAGCGTCTATCAGATTAGCAACTACATTTTGGCCTTCCTCCATTTTCATCGTCCTCCTATGAAACCACAAACTCTATTCTATATAGTTTCTATAAATCCAATTCAAAATACTTTATTTTTCCCTGACACAAACACAAATACACACATAGAATTCATTTACACACGTAAAAACTAAAATCTAAAATACAAATATGATGATGTTAGAAAGAGTTGAAATAAACAAGAATTAGTGGCAGTGGCCAATCTGGTCAACAATCTCCTCCAAACACCTCCAAGGCACGTCTGCATCATTTCTACATCTCGCCCCTGGACTTCATCATCTGTCCCTGACAGAGTCTGATATATGATGTATTTAATGAATATATCAGCATGTTGTCAATAATCCAGACCAAATGAAGCAGGTCGCAGCAGGAGAGACTGACGGTCAGAAAATGCCAACAGTGTCTGTGCAGTTTGACCATCGTCCAGCCAGATATAATAATGGCGTTTAATGGCCGCTGATTAATGCACATAATGAAAGACGATCAATAGTAATAACCTGCAGTGAGTTGAGACAGTGTGCTGGAGTGGAGCACGTCCTCCCACCTGCAGCTCGTCAGCACAAAGTGAACCGGTGACACATTTTTATTTACACCTCAAACACATCATTTGCCTGCTCAGCCTTACGTTGTTAAATTCCCTCCCTTCCAGCTAAAATGTATTGCCATTTAAACATGACAAAGAGGCCATTGAGGTGGCCATTACAATAATCCATCATGTCTACCAGTGGTTGGATCCAGCCTTGCGGTAAATCCAATCTAAGCAGGGTCAACAGTGTTTTTTCCCCCAGTATGGCTGCCCGCTGCGTCTGCTCGCCTGTCATCAGTTAGCTGAGGCCACCAGAGACACATTAATGCTGCAGACCTGACAACAGGCAGACACTCGCATATCTGCTGCACATCTTACAGCTCCAGTTACAGTGAAATACCATCATGTAACACGCGTGTTACATCTGCTTCTGTCATGTGTCTGTGTTCATCATCTGCATCACTCACTATGTTTATGTGTACAATATATTCCTGTTTTTGGCCTTATTCAATGTTCCTATGAGCTGTTTACAGGCTGATGAAGATGAATCTTCCTCTAATATTCCTGTTTCCATGCAGCTTGTTGGACCGTGTGAACTCAGCCTCCCTCTTTCATTCGTTCCTTCTTGAAAAGGTCGGCGTTGTGATATTTGCTCATATCCAGAAACCTGTTGATCTCCAGGTCTTTCATCATGTTTAACAGTAGCTGTGTTTCTCCTTGTCTTTTCTTCTGTGCCTGCATCTCTACCTCAGCCCTGCTAACTGTTGGCTGGTTGGTTTGTTTCCAGCACAGAGCTGACCGGAAACAGGAAGAGGCCGTGAACCAGCTGTATACATGTCCAAAGAACGCTGCTAAAACCTGAAGAACATCAGCAGATCACACGTCTTAATCGTCTACATTCAGAATATCCAAACAGAATATACTGTTTACATGACCTGGATGAAATTCAGAGTAATAGTGGAACATTGGTGAGCATGCAAACGCAGTCAGTGATCATTCTGGCTCCTGATTCTGATCAAGTTTCAGTCAAATTTGATCATTTGATTTTTGTTCATTTTAGTCAACAAGAACTTTATGCCTGAGGAAGAGTGGATCTTAATCACCTCCATGAGCTGTGAGTCACTGCTGCAGCGCCTCCTGCTGACGGTGTTGGTGAGCGGTCCAATCAGCAGCTAAACTACAATAACTAACGTCCTGTTGTACACACCTGTCCCTTTCACCTCACACAGTATGTTTGACTCCAGTCTCTCCCTCAACCCTGGACTTGTTTCTGTTGTCGTCCAGGTGTTTTGTGTCCTCCGTTCTTTATCAAGATGGAGACAGATGTTCAAATATTAGAAAACAGGATCAAATAATCCAACATTATTTTTCAGGAAGCAGAAAAGGTCGAACATGAGGCTCCTTCAGATAAACTATGTGAGAAACTCTGCAGTTGCTGCAGGTGAAGAAGCTGATAGAGTCACGCTGGTTATCTGCTGCCTCTTCTCACCAGTCAGTGATTAAGTGTGTGACTCTTTAGACTCACAGGGCAATCATTACACTCTTATCATCAGCAGCGCGGCTGTGATGCTCTGTTCCCATGAAAAACTGGTGAAACACTGAAAGGAGCAAAAACTCTCCATGAAGATTTAACGTGAAGTCCTGAAACATGCAGCTGACGGCTCGTTCTCTGCCTGGTTGTTGCTTTAGGAACCGCTTCTCTTCCTGGGGTCTTTATTAAAACTGTTTAGACTCTGGTTGATAATATATCATGTGGTTATCTATATTTTTTCTCCACTTGTTGAAGTTTATAAGTTTCATTTTTCAGGACTGTTGACGTGCTGTTATTTGTTCATTTAATTTCTTGTTAGTTTTTTGCAGATGACACTTGTAAATAATAAAATGATGTGTTTCTGATGTTTGTATATTGACTCTTTTGTTGTTAATTATCATTTATATATTTGTATGTATTATTGCCTTTTAACGTCCATGTTTTTGTGAAAATGAGACGCTGCATCTAAAAAGGGACTTTGAGATTTTGAAATAAATAAAATCATGCAGATGGTTCTTTAATCATCGACTGAGTGTTTCAGCGCTCGTTGAGGCCGCGGACTGCCAGGAACCCGTTCTAGAGGAGAACAAGCTGTGCTTCAAAACAACAGGACGGTTCTATGGAGAGCTTTGAAGAGTTTTCTTGCGCGGCAACATGACTGGATGACAGGGGAAGGGAGTGAGCAGGACAGGTTCATCTATTTGGAGACAGACAGAGCTCCCACGCTGGGGCAAACAGTCTATAACAGAATGTAAATGAAGTAGCCTGTGCCAACAAACCAGTACTTTCTCTCTATCATGAATAAATATTAGTGGTTCTCACTCTCCGGGCCGGGCTGCTTGTCCTCCCACAAAGCCTCGTGTGTGGCGTCACATTCCTCGCTTCCTGTTGCTACACCGAGCGTCTTCATCGTCCTCAGCGGTGGAAACGTGGAGGGAGGGGCCGGCCGGCTTGTTATCAAAGAGCCTGTTGGATGGTAAACACAAAGTCATTAACCTGCGACCCGGCCTGGGGGGGTGGGTGTGGGGGTGGCCCTGTTTGGAGAGGAGATTCCCTGGAGTCTCGGGCAGGTGTCAGGAGGAGATGGGCTCATCAAACTGGCTTTACCATCAGAGCTGGTTAACCTCTAAATCTCCATTCATGTTAGTAACGTCCTCTGGAGACCTCAGAGACCCCGAGGAAGACGAGCAGGAAGTCAGAGAGATGATCAGAAAGATGCTGAATGTTTTATTTTATTACAACCTACAGAGGTGGGGGGGGACAGTCACTATTATTTATATAACCTAATATCACAAATCACAAATTTACCTCAAGATTCACATAAGAATCGCGATTCTTTTTTAATTCATGCCATATGATTTATTCATTCCATCATTTAGTAAATAAACATCTCCACATTCTCTTATATATCTTTACATATGAATAATGGAAGAATCTTCTACGATTGATTAGAATTGATTTTTGTGTCGATAACATGATGTTGATCGGATGGTGCACATTCGTTACCTCGTAGTTCAGCTTCAAAACAGGCAAGCGTCTGGACGCACTTTGAATTCAATAACTTAATTATTAGCTTTGCAAGACCAAAGTGAAGTATTCTGTGAACAGTAACGTTAGCGGAGTGTAGGGCTGGGCGATAAAACAATAATGATAATTATCTCGATAGAATTTTCCTCAGTAGAAATATAAGAAATGGGGGCGCTACTGCACCTTAAACGCTAGTTGCCACCTGCCATTAAACAGAAGAAGACGACGAACAGCCAATCACAGCGGCTGCAGGTTTGTAGATGGAGCGGAATCAGAATAATGCGACACCGTTAGAAAACTCGGCTCCAATGAGCAGCTGGAAGCAGGACGAAGACGGGAAACACCACAAACCTGTTTCATCGTTTGAAACATCACCGTCAGAACACGCCGAGTGTAAGAAATGACCTCGACCAGCAGCAGCAAACTATCGTATCATCCACAAAAACAAAACACAAACATTTACAGAATGTTTAAACCCGTCTGTACAAAGGCTTCTGACAATAAATAGTTTAAACCACAATTAACCTTCTGGTTTCTTCAACTTTCTCTCAAGAGCAAAAATCAGCCTTTAAACTTAAATAATGATGTGACATTTATAGTGATAATTATCAATATTGACTGAATATTGTTTTCATGATAACATTTTTGGCCATATCGCGCAGCCCTCAGTCTGACTCTCAGGTGAAGTTTACAGTTTTATTTAGTTTCTCACTGAATGAACGTGAACCAGTGACAGCTGATGTGAGCTGCAGCTTCCTGAATGTTTTCTCAGATAACAGAGATAACTACAGCTTCATTAGTGTCAGAGATGATCGAGATGAACTGATTATCAGAATAGTTGCTCATAAATGAATCTTCCAGCTGACTAATCGATTAATTGACTAATTGTTTCAGCTCATTAGTCAAGTTTCATCGAAATGTGGCTCAAATTTTAACTGATCTTCCAGAAATTCCTGAACAGATAACCTGACCTGCTGCTGGTCTCCACCCACTGCTGCCGTGTGAACACGAGTTGATTGGTTGATGGAGGTAAACAGCAGGTGGAGCTAATTCTCCAGTCGCTGCCATTAAACCACCACAGAAGAAGAAGAAGACACAGCGATCATTCAAAGAGCTCCAGTCAAAGCTCCAATGATGGAAACCCATGTGGAGAACATGATGGAGATACGAGCTTTCTGTTAGTTTCATGTGTTCATGTGAGGAAGGTTACAGCCTCCTCATCGCTCCACACACACCTGATGTTTTCAGCCCTTCACTTTGACTCACAGGCTTTATCAAGTCTGCTTCTGCTTTTATCCACAAACAGCTGTTACTCGTCACACAGCAGGAAACTACTTTATTTTCAATTTCCTCCGATTCCTCTCAGATTATTTTATGTGCAAATTAAAAGTGCTCATAAAAACAGGTGAATGCAAACACACTTATTGTGACTTTTACCTGAAAGTGACTATGAGTGGCATCTCCTGTGTGTGTGTGTGTGTGTGTGTGTGTATGTGTGCGTGTGCGGGGGGGGTAAAGCTGCTGATCTGAAGGCAGGAAGCAGAAAGTTGGAGCAGCAGCATGTGAAGAGTTGATTTGAACGCTGTCTCTGGTGACAGACTGCTGTCTCCTCGGCGGCGAGCTTTAAATGGTTTCTCTGTCAGGCAGAATGGAGGGGATAAACTGCACTCTCCAATCCCCAGACCCATTTAGGGAGCAGATGAAAAGGCAGACGGACAGGCTATACATGTTCCTCCACTTTTATTCAGCGCCGGCCGGCTGATAAACAAAACAGCAAATATCCACTGCATTTTTTGACAGCCACTTTTCACCTGCCACTCCACATAAAGACGCCGCCGCCGCCCGCTTTTCTTCTTCCCCCCCGTCACTGTCAATCACAGCTCGGCCTCCCTGATCGCCGCCGCTTCACGCCGACAGACCTCTCATTCAAATCAGCAGCTGAAAATAATTACGGCATTATGGGAACAGTAGTCATTATTTACAACATGATTAAATGTTTCCGTGTCTATTGACTCGGGCCGCTGTGATTTATGCATTTGTTTAGTCAATAGTGTCGTTGAAATGATGTCATTAATTATGTATGGAGAGTCCCTCCTCCTCCTCCTCTGCTGCTGTTCACATCCTGACAGATGTAAGAGCAGGAATCATCAGAGTTTAGGGAATTGCACGGTCCCACAATCTATCTCCAGCTCCATCTTTACGCTCTTTATCTCCCTTTCATCCCCCCCACCTCCCTCTCAGCTAATGAACTTTAAGTCCTCAGCTGCAGGATTTTAGTCTTCATTCATCCTGCATCTGATCGGCCTTGTTAAAAAGGTAAAAAGAAGGTTTGTTACGGAACAGTAGATTAGTCCTGACTTGTCCTTTTTGGAGGAAAAATATATTGGAATAACACCAACAGGGCTCAAAATAATCCAAGTCTCAGCTCAAACCAACTCACAGCAATGTGCAGTCTGGCTGCACGATTCCCACCAACACAAGAGGAATTCTTCCATAGCGTTCAGAAGACTCCAGCTGGATGTTTTCTGGCCTTTTTGTGTTTCAGTTGGTCCTTTTGTTTGCAAAGTAACGTAGGAGCTTTGATGTCATCGTCCTCTTTAAATCCAGTTCCACGCAGAACGTTTTTACAAGCACAGCGATTCTGTCAGAACTGAAGGTGTAAACATTCATTTGTTCTTTCTGGGTTTCTGCGACTCTTCTGCAAAGTTTTTTCTTTCACGCGTCTTTCCATCGCTTCCTCTTCCTGTGCAGTTTGTCACGTGCAGTTACCCACACTTGTAGTCTGTTGATGCATCTTAGGGAGAAATTAGGAGCGTTTGTTTTGATGCAGCGGATTTCCCCGCTGACGCAAACAAAGCAGAATCATGGTTGCATAAAAATGAGGCCGCAAAGAGAACTGAATCGAGATCGAGATCATATTTCGATTCATCGTGCGGCCCCAATCTGCAGCGAGAAACGCAGAAAGAAAAATGCAATTTAACTAAAAAGGACTCAAAAGGCTCAAAGCACCACGGCTGCGTCTTCTCTAACTCTGTCATTTCAGAATTAGAAAATGTTTGGAAAGTTTTACTCTGCATCTTTATCTGGATGTGGATCAAAACAGTGTTGGACTTAAATCCTGTTTTGCTCATTTCAGCTGATCATGTTGCTGAAGTGCGACTAACAGCAGCATATTCACACACATCCTTCAAATGCTGCTGCAACTGCACACATTTCAAGTCACCCAGCTGGTGAAATCCCATCATACTTTGCAGGATTGTTCACAGTTTGTATGTGAACGTCTTCTAGATGTTGTTGCAGCTGCACAATGCAGCGTTACCTACGACTGATGGAATATGATTTATAACTAGAAGAAGAAGAAAAGACGGTGCTTTTATGAACCAGATTTGAGGGAAATTTGATTTCATTTACTGGACGAATGGTGAAAAGATCTTTATAAGACTGTCGTGGCCGATTACAGGAGAGAAATTCATACGTATCTATGCAAAAGTAAGCTTCCATCAGTTTGTCAGTGTGAGGACAGAAAGTGTTGACCGTGAGTAAAAGATATTTGGGACGGTGCTGCAGAAGAGCAGCACGGGTTAGTGGGCCCTGACTTCAGGCTACAGGTAGATATAATCCAGGAAAGCGTTATTACACTCCCACGTCGCTCTTTATTCTTAATGTAACCGGCTCCTCAGTCTCTCCCCCTCCGTCCTGTCAGGCTGTCTCTCTGACGGATTTCACACTCTGTGGTCTTAGCCAGAGGTCAAAGGTCGCCCACCGTTCGCTTGTCAAGTCTCCCTCGAGTAATTTCCATTTTAATGTCACACTTCCAATCTATCAAAGATGTGACGGACATCACACAGCGGGTTTAAGTCTCCGTCCCCTGGGCTCTGTCCCTTTAACCAGGTGAGATCTCCCAACAAACAGCGAGTCCTGCTCTCATAGTCCTGGTCCACGTAGGATTTCTGTAACCTGCGTTCCAGTTCACTGTGAGCGAACACTAAACATGAGAGAGAAAACCTTTTCAACTAAAACAATATGAGGTATTAGTCTGCGAATAAAGAGAAGGACAAGTTATTAAGGAGTGTTTAACAATAACACATCATCAGTATACTGAGATCAAACTGTTCCCAGGTTTATTACAGACACGCTGCAGTGATCGAACGATCAGCCGGTGATCAGAGCTGATCAGGAGAGACGAGTTAGTCCAAAACAAACGCTTTTCAATTTGTTATCTGCCGATAAGTTAGCAAGCAATGCTAAAAAAAAATCATATTGTGATTATTTTGACAGATATTGAGATCCGAGTCACGATTTTAGTGTCAAAGGTCATTTTTGCATTTCATTTACACAAAAAAATAAATATAAAGATGATAAAGATGAAGATGATGATGTGATTTGTGCTGTGGTTCCTTTACGTCTGCAGAACCTGATTTGCAGGCCGGAGCATCTCTGCAGCACCACAGCGCTTCATTTATAAAACAGACACATTTTACCTTCATCCAATAAAAATGCAGCTCCTGCGATTTGGATACTAAATTTTGTTAATATTTGGATTAATTAACAGGCCTCCTTGCTTCCTCTACAGCTACATCGTCCAATTCAATGAACATCTTTAAAAACGCCTCACGTTTCCTTCTGGATTTATTCATTCATTAGTTTATGAGATGTCATGTAAAAAAGTGTTTCCTGTATTCTGGAAACACTAACATACTGTATGTCTGCCATGTGCCAAGCTTTCAAAGATACAAAACCTAAAGTTAAAAAAAAAGAAAACACCTCATGTTTCTGTTCTCTTTCTGTTTTGATGCTTTTCCTGGTTTAATTCCAGTTTCTGGTCGCTGTGCTTCACACTGTCCTGCCACATGATGTCAGCTGATATTTAGACGTTCAGATCTAAATATCAGTGTATCTTTATCACAACAGTAATCTATATTCTTCTTTATTTATAAATCAATCCGATTTAATTACTTTACATGAGGATGAAGATGTAGAGGTGTGTGTGTGTGTGTGTGTGTTGACCTGCTGACTGGAGATCTGCTGCTTCACACACCATCATTTCTCCCTGTCAGTGGGGGGGCGGGATAGCATGTAATGTTGATATTTCACAAACAGAATGATGTTTTCAGCGTCGGGAGCGTCGGCTGTTCCAGTCGCTGCGCTGGCTCGGGATATTAATGCGCTCCAGTAACTGTTAATTTCACTTTGGAGAAGTGATTTATGGGTAGTCGGAGAGGAGAGGCATAATCTAATTGAGATCAGAATGGCTGTTTCTCACACAGTCACGCCTGCACCTTCCAGATGGGGCACCATGATTAATGCATAATGAGCAAATAATCCATGAAATTAATAAAAAACTATTCTTCAGCTCTTCATGGAGAGAAGAATAAATACAAATAGGAATCAAAGTGTTTGGCTCAATTTTTCTCTGACTGATTTCTCTTTTTTACACACTTGAAGGGCGAGCAGCAGCATAATCTATCAATCTATCAATCTGTCTATCTGTCTGTCTGTCTGTTTTATAAAACAATAAGCAGCAGGGAGGAGGAGGAGGTTTCTGCACCATCATGTGAAGGAAGGACGCAGTCAATCCACACTGCAGGTGCTGCTGTTAGGAGTCCAACAGGAAACAGGTTTCAAAGATCAATAAAGTGGGCCACACCAGCAGGACCCCGGACTCTGTTGTCCCTCTTTGTGGAAACTAGAGCTGCAACCAGAGATTATTTTCAATGTCGATTAATCTGCTGATTATTTTCTCGATTAATTAATAAGTTGTTTTGTCTCTAAAATGTCAGAAAATAGTGAAAATGACATTTATAATTCGTGTCCAGACGTCTTGTTTTGTCCGACCACCAGTCATGAAAGAGCTTCGGGTCATCATGTAGGACAAAGAAAAGCAATAAATCCTGACGTTTAAGAAGCCAAAACCACCAAATATTAGTTTTCTGTTGATCAACTAATCGATGAATTGACTAACTGTTGCAGCTGAATCACACTGTGCAGAGAATTACGGGCAACAGACACGCTGATGTAAATAAACTTAGGTATTAAAGGACCACATGTTTCTTCAAGCTGTAGGAACTCAGAAATTAGGTTTATATACATATAATTAGGTTTATATATATATATATACAGTTTCAGACAATCTGATAAAGAGATATTTGGGTGAGCCTCTAAACTTTTCTTTCTGTGTTTGTTATTCCATGAATGAGTTATTCCATAAACTGCCAGAACTCCTGAATGGATCATTTGGACGACGTGCAGCTGACTGTGAGCTTAAATAATCAATGAAATTACTTTTCTGCTTGTAGCAACTAAAGCACGATTTAAGAGTAACTTTGAGTTTGTAAATCACATGTAGAGTCACTGTATTGCACCATCTATTGATCCCATTTTATTACAGTTTCCATTATTTTCCAGTAGTTCTGTTCACTTGACGCCCAAAACAATCTGTGATGAATCCGAGGATCCGGATTTTAAAAACCCAGAATCATCCGATATCATTGTTGTTGTGTTCTGTATTTAAAGCTGCTGCTTTTCATGCTGTGGTGAAGAAACAAATGGCCGCCAGTAGAAGTAGAGCTTCAACTATCTGTTAAATGATCAGACCGTTTTAATATCAATGAAGTGTTTATTAAGCAAAAACACCAACATTCTTCTGGATGGAGGTTAGAATATGTTTCATATCTTCATAAACTGAGAAACTGTTGGGACAAAATGATTAACTGATTGATTAAACTGGTCCTTTTAAGCATATGAAACCAGCTTAGATCCCCTTGATCAGCAATAAATGGATAAATGTGATTTAGAATCATCATTAGAATATCTTGGAACTGGACATTAGCCATCTAAGTGTACTTGAGGAGATGGATGTTGCGTGAAAAGGGAAGATGGTAAAAGAAGTGGCCCGTTAATCGATTGACAAAACTCGAACGTTTTCTGCTTCAAACAGCAGCTGCTTCTCCGTCAAAAAAGATCCATAACACTAAACGCTGACACCTCTCTGCAGAGTCTCCTCTATTGATTTTTACATAAGAATCCATCTTTCTGCATTAGAACACACTGCGCTGCACATTCTGAACAAAGACCAATCAAGCGTATTTATCATTGTTTGATTTATGCGTCATCTCTGAGCGGCGGCCGTTAAGACGTGTCCGCGGGGTTAAAGTGTCTCGGCCGTAATGAACTGTGTGTTTAATCTCGAGGTGAGGGGAGGTATTACATCACAGTATTTATTTGCTCAGCGTGACTCCGGGCCGCACCGACCTGCATAGCTTACATTTCACACGTAACCCATTTACACAGCTGGAGCACAGAGCTGCCAAGCTGAACGCTCCCATCGAGCGCATGAGCGTCAACTGTTTGAAAAAGTCCCTCTTATCAGTCATGTGGGAAGTGTCCCACATCCTCACCAAGTTAACCTCGGCCTCAGCAACACAGGCAGCAGTGTGACGGCACATTTATCTCCAATAACTCCAACAACAACTTGTGCGTTCCAGATCAGGTTTCTATGCAGCTGATGTGCAGCAAACATGACCCGAGAGGAAGAGGAAGACCTTCTCACACACGTCTGCCTTCATCTGTCTGTTAACGTGCTGCAGAGTCAGCGATTCCAGCTGTAGGTTTTCCAATGAATGAAGCGTTCCAACGGTTCCCCTCGTCCTCCACAGGACCCCCAAAGTTACCAAATTATCAAGTGAGAATCGTTAATGAGAGAGGTGACAAAACTGTGTGGCTCTACTCTCCGCTCGCCAGACTGACCAACATTACCCCCCCCCCAAACTCTCTTCTCAAGAGTATAAAAGCTAAATCAGGGATAGACGCTAATATTTTCAAATACTGGTCCCACAGGACACCAAGCCCCTAAATTTGGTGGCCAAAGTACATTTTTGGTGGCCCAAATGTAAATGTAAAAACAATACAGAAAAGGCAATTTAACGCAACTTAACACAGCCTTCATTAACTGTGACACTTCAATAAATGAAAATATATATTTATAATAATTTATTTTTAAATTGAAAACTCGAAGTTCTTTGTAAACATATGGTACATATATTCTCTCACACTCTCTTAGTTCGGATTTGGGATGTTTGTGGACCTGTAGCGTTGCTTTGGCGAAGGCAAAGTATTCTCAATCAATCATTTCATATGTAAATTACAATTTTACACATGAACTTAAATGATTGCATGCTAATCAGTCAAAGTCAATAAACTGCATGTATGCTCCCACACCAACGAAGAAGAAGCATGTTTTCAAACTGGTTTTGCTGCTGTAGTATTAATTCGTTTCTCGGAGGCGGGGCATCAGCCGTGCACGTCTTTATAGACGGAATAAATGGTAATCACATCATCAGCGGTGGATAAATATGCTCCTCAGTAAATGGGATCCAGTCCACTCGGGGCCTCCAAGTCCCCCCTCGTGATGCTGGACCCGGGTTGGAGTGAAGTCCCACGGGAGGGTGGCGATTTCAATTTACTTAGAGAGAGGGGGTGCACTTCTCTGCGTGAGGATTGGATTAGACACACTTAAAGTCATTGGCTGTAAATGAGCGAGAGCGTGAGGTCACCAGACTTTATAGAGCCGTTAGGATCTGCAGCACAACGTGTGAAGGGCAGCGACCAGCCTGGGAACTGAATTATTCAGGCTTCACGCAGGGAACCAGGTCCTGAACCAAGACAAGCTCCTCTGGCCTGATCCATGTGATCAATTGATGGATTGATTCTGATTATCTGGACGTATCGGCGCTCTCTGTATGTTTGACTCGCAGGGAAAACAAGCTCAAACACCAACAAAGTCCACTATTTAAACGGAAAAATGTAACTTAAAAAGTTTCTTCTGTAAACGCGACGTTCAGCGCTGAGCGAGTGAGTCACTGAGTGAATCACAGGACGAGTCCTTTGTTAAAGTCTGACTGATGTCTGACTTTTCTGTGCAGTTTGTGAGATTTGACCGGAGGAGTGATTTGGTCCAAACACTAAAAACTTCTGGACTGCAGGATTTTAAGGTGCTTGGACTCCACTACATTCATCTTCTACTACATTTAGTCACTTCAATGATACAAATAAAAACCAACGACGAGCTCGTAAAGACGTATTGTTACAGATGCAACTCATCAACAGTATAAATAATTTAAATACTGTTTATACATTAAAACTGTGATATAATAATGATCTTTTCTGATGTTGGTGATACTTTTACTTCAGTAAGATTTTGAAAGCAGGATTTTACTTGTAATGAAGAATCTAAAAGATTATTCCATTAAATCTCCACTAAAAACTCACTTTTATAAATTTTCATGGCTTCATTGATTGGTCTTTATGAGTCATGTTACTTTATCATTTCTTATATTTGTTTGTTTCTGTGAAGTACTTTGTGACACAGTTTGAAAAGTGCAATAAATATAAAGTTATTATTATTATTATTATTATTAATTTTACATCTGTCAATCATTTTTTAAAATTACTCAATTAGTCATATGGTCTATAAAATGTACAAACAGTGAAAAATCACATCTTTCCTGTTTGTTTTGTCCACTAACAGCCCAAATATATTGAATCTACTGAGAAAAGCAGCGATTCTTCACATCTCTGAAAATATTTGGTATTTGTGCTTAATAAACAACAAATAATCAATGATCAAATGATCAAAATCATTGATGATCAATTTACAGCTCTGGTTGTATTGTTCCTTTTACTTCAGTAAAGTACGTCTTCCACCACTGCAGCAGTGAGGTTTGTGTTTGGACGAGGAGACCCTGACAGTGGCTGGCTCTTTGTTCCTCTGCGCCCCCCCCCAGTTTCTGGCCCTCCTCGGACTCTGACCCCCCCCCTCGGTCCCTGTCTCTGGCCCACTGGGGCTCCTTTGTAATCCTATAAAGTGGAAAAATACCAATTTGTAAGACTTAGTTTCACAGCAGTGTTTGGTGTTAACGTGTGTTCGGGCTCCTCTCTCTTTAACCAGCCACCATGACACCCAGTCAACACGCAGTGACCCAGCATGCACCACTGCTGCACAGCTATATCACTGGTTCCCAACACTTTATTGGCTTGTGACCGCTTTAAACAAACACATCACCGGTTGTATGTCGACCAGCTCAACTACAGGGTGTTTATTTTTCTATTTGAATAGAAGTTGAAGATCCAGAAACACTACAGGAAAGTCTCCTATTGAAAGTATAATATAATATAAAATAATCATGTTCGCAATTCTTTCTGTGCATGTTTGCCCCACATGGAGGAACATCAGGTGACGTGAACGAGTTTCCTGGAGGAACAGAAACCAAACTGCTCTGTGGCTGAAACAGCTTAAAGATTTAAGGATTGTTGAACGCCTCGATGGTCAAAAGGCTCCAAACAACGAGTTGTTGTTGTTGTTCTTCTTCTTCTGTTATATTTCCGGCAGATTAGTCACTTCACAGCGGGCGGAGCCACTGTACACGTGTCAAACTGTTGTATTCTTATTAAATGCTTCAGGCATGTAAAAGCACAGACCACGTTATTTAGCGTCCATGTAAACAGTGCAGGTGGAATCATGTGCAGGTGTTTCTCTGAGGACAGACGTCTCTCCCGAACCACCTGGAAACTAAATTTTTCCAACGGGACGTCTCGGTGTCGAGTCAGTCGCAGTCGTGGAGCTGCGACGTGGAGTTTGACTGTTTCAGTGTTGCTGCAGTGAATTCAGAACTGCTGAGATCAAAACAGGTTGGAGGTCACAAAGAATGAAGAGTGAAATATCAAGCACACAGGGCAGGAGTGCACCTAGAGGCTTAGAAATGAAATTACTGCATCGTCTTAAAGACAGATGAAGAATTTATAATTTAATGTTAAATAAATTCTTATGATGATGGCACAGAGAGCAACAAGATGGACCTTCTTAAAAGGAAAACATCATTGAATTAAATACTTAAAGATCGATTCATTTTCCATTCAGAGGAGCCGGCATCAAACAGGGTTAACACACACACACAGGTTTGTATTCAGTTTAAGGGGAATTAAAGTTCTGATTCAAACAGATGAAGAAGAAACTACACTGTTGTTTCTCTCTCTGCGTTCGCCCTCCGTCCAAACTAAAACAAGGTTTTCTCGCCCAGAAACTTTTGTTCTTTGCTGACAAGAGGACGAAGAAAAATACATTTAGCTGTTTTTCGGTTGTCCACCAGCTGGAACTGTGCAAGTTGTTTTAACAGAGCAATGGTTCAGCAACATCTGTCTGAGTGTCTCTGTTGCTCTCAGTGAGATCGTCCACATCAGGAATATGACACCATCAGTTATCTGACCTCTGACCTCTCGCAGGTGTGTGAGTAATGATTTTGTCTCCAAGAAGTGAGGATGGAAGCAGCATGATGTCGTTTTAAAGGGAAGAGGTCGGACAAAATATACAAAACTGGTTTGTCGTCGATACCAGAGACCGCTTCATCCCGTCTCCTGTCAACAGTCGATGTTTGTTTCAGCCGTCTTTACCAAACCTGCAGTCATTTTATTCAAACCAGGAGAAGTTGGCTGTTATTCTAGATTTCTCTTATTGTCATTAAACCTCATGTTCAAACCAACAACATGTCAGTTTCTCAGTCCTGTCTGTCTTCCTGTCTGTGGCTCTCAGTCCTGTCTGACTCCCTGTCTGTGGCTCTCAGTCCTGTCTGACTTCCTGTCTGTGGCTCTCAGCTCCGAGCTCATTGGTTCCTGCTGAAGATGTAAATCTTTACAAACACAAATCTATAGTTTCATGTTTCAAACAGCTGCTGACTGTAGTTTTTATCAAACAAACTTGAGGAAATAGAGCCTTTGTTGGGGACTATTTTCAGCGGCGCATTAATCCACATTTGGTGTTGAGTTTTAATAGTTTTTATACATCAGGCTGTGATACACACACACTGCTGCTGCTGCGAGTCTGAACATGAAGGAGAATGTAGAACAACACTTATTTCTTATCTAGCTGTCTAACTCTTAACTATTCCTTTAGTTTATTTGCCACAATCTTTCCTAACTGTAACCATACTGCAGTGTCTGTGTGGCAATAATGTACAAAGGAACCATTTCAGCCATAATAATGTTCAGTATTTATAAAAAGAAAAAGAAAAAATATCTATAGATGGAAAAAGCAGGAACCACCAACCTCCTGAAAAGTGGAATATTCAGCCTGCACAGGTGATTTAGAGTCAACTTACAAAATTCTGCTTCAGGTACACCTGTACTTAACGGCTGTGTGTGTGTGTGTGTGTGTGTGTGTGTGTGTGTGTGTGTGTGTGTGTCAGGGAGACTGAGGAGGTTTATCCAGCTTGTACATTTTCCTAAATGGACTGCGGCCGCTGTGCTCTTCATTAACGAAGAACAACAGGAAGTGTTCTCTCATGCAGACATTGGCTCTGCTCCTAATCACTCTATCTGAGGGCTGTTTACTTCACAGTATGTGAGAGGAATCAGGATGTCATGTGCTGCGTATGGAGCCCGCTGCGGTGAGCAGATGATGTATCTGGATGACTGGCAGCGATTCACGGCTGCTCGTCCTGTCACTGTTTACGACTGAGCTGCATTTTGGTTGGCTGTATCCCGTATCCAGGCCGGAGGTGACGGGGTTAACGGGATCCTTCAGCTCCTGAGTGAAGAGACAGAGGCGCCTCCTCAGCTGCTCGGGGTGACATAACTAAAGAGGCATTAACGCCCAGTTGCGACATCACTAAACAAATGGCGGGGCCTTGGCGAGCATGGGAAACAGCATTATAGTCCTGCGGTGAATTGACTGAGAAAACAAGGCACAATTTGAGCCTTGTGTTGAGCAGCCTGTCTCTGCTTCTATCTGCACGGAGCTGACAACTTTCTATCATGTATACCAACTTTCCCAGGCAGGATCAGCTCCATGAAAGGGCCTCTTCCTGCCTGAGCTCATAAATCTGCTGGGAGAGAGGTGCAGGGTCGTGCCTCTCTCCCAGCAGACACAACATGTTGACGCTGCTTCTGTCCAAAGTAGAAACCACCACGCTGCGTATGGGATGGCGTTCACTGCCTGCAGTCGATTACACAAAGATCCTCCAGATAATCAGTTATGATGATTGTTAACAACATTTATCAGAAACAGTCAAACTGTCCGAGCTGAAGCTGCTCAATTGTTTTGTGGGAAAAACATTTTAAAGGACGACTCTAGAAAACATCCACTGAGGATCAGAGCAGATGGAGTGATCACACCGAGAAGACATCTGCCATATATACTGAATATTAAACAACCCTGATTATAAAACGTAAAGGCAATAACAAGTAAAACCCACATTGTGCAGGTGGTCCATCAGTCGCAGGCTCTCGCTCTGTCAGACTATTGGAAGCAGAATTATTTTTATTATCCTAATTCTCAGCTAGTTTTCACTCGTCATGAATTAGTAAAGTCACAGGAGCCGTCAGAAACTCCTGCAGGTTAAACTCAACTGAGGGTCCATCCACACTACTACGTTTTTGTTTTAAAGCTTTTGCTACGTTTACTCCTGGCGTCAACACGACTCCGGCATTTTATAATCCCTAAAACTGAGACCTTTTAAAACGCTGCTGACTCCGTTTTAATTTGAAAACTTCGGGTTGTGTTTTAGTGAGGACGGAGAGAAAGGAGACGTTTTAAAACGATGACGCAGACGCCCACGTTCACTTCCTGACTGGGTCTTATCAGCCATGACGTGTCCTTCCCCGATTCGTCACGCCCCTATCATGTGACCCCTTCCCAGACAAAAACAAACAACATCAGCCTCGACTCCCAGCGGTTAATTCAACATCACATCACTTCCTGTCAGTAACGGTTCCACCTGGTCGTCGGTCCAACAGAGAAATCTCTGCTCTGACTTTTCTCCATCGCTGTTCTTCGTTTGTAGGATTTTACTAACTAACCAACCACCCCCAGAGCAGACAATCTGCTTCCTGTTTACACTGGCACGTGCACGGTCATGTGATGTGCGTTTCCAGGCGTGTAGTATGGAGACTATTTCTGAAACTATGATAAAACGCTTATGTGGACGGAGATCGTTTTAAACAAAAACGTAGTAATGTGGATGTAGCCTGACAGACTCACTGTAAACAGACTGGAAGAAACTCACTAGCCTAGCAACATTAAGGCTACAAAGAACCCATGATGCAACACTGTCTGCAGGAGACACTGTTTCCATTCAGAAAGAAGATCTGCTGATTGTCTAATCCTCAAATACGACACAAGAAAAATATATTGTCTTATCTTCGAGCCAATTCAGTATTTTTCAAACATTATCTCCACATTAGCTCACAATCCAAAGAGACTAAAAGGTAAAAAGATCAATTAGGGGGAAAAAGCTTAGTAATTGATTCATATTTTCATCGACTATTTGTTAAACTATGGACTGTTGATGTAACTGAATTATAATATGTATAGCTGTATTCAGAAACACATTTTGGGGGATCATTCCTATGGATGTCTGTTGTTCAGTCCAGACTGAAATATCTCAGTAGCCACTGGATTGATGACCATGAAACTTTGAACAGACATGCATCGAGTGAAAAATGACGTGTCAAGTGTCACATTGTCGTTATAGCAGAGGTGAATAATTACTTACAGCCATTAAAAGAAGCTGCTGAAGCTCTGACGGACAGCGACGCTGCCGTTAACATCACCGATTTGGAAAAAGTTATCAACAGCCACATGTATTGATGGAAGTGTCCAGATACCACATGAGCTCAGAGTCCCCCTCTGAGTCTGAGGCAGGAGCATGAACTCACTCCACCCGGCGCTAATATCCCAAATGCTTCTTATGACCTACTTATGAAGTCAGCCTCAGAGAACGTATTGATCTGAACGCCGAATGATTTGATGCGTCTGTGCCGAATCAGAGAAGGGCTTAAGTGCATGGGGCTCTGTACCTCTCTTTACTTCCCTTATGACCAGATGTTCCCCTGGGTCAAAGGTCAGAGGTCATTCACCCACCCAAGGTCACTCCGCATTAACATTGCACCAGAGTTAATTCAATTTCCAGACAACACAGCGTATACACAAAAATGAAATCCTTCTAAACAGCGGTTGATTCTGAGCGGCGGCGAGGGGAAGCTAATCGAATGAACGTCTGATTTAACTGCCAAAGTATTTTCCTCTGCGCATTTAATCAATACTTAAGACTCATAACACCCCGGGGCAGCGGCGGAGAGATTTCCATAATCGATGAGAAGAGGTTCTCAAGTTCAGCAGGTTATTGTGCTCTCCCTCCCTCCTCATTTTTCATAGAGTTATTTATTGTCAGGGTGTCTGTCAGATGGGAGAACAGTGCAGGAGCTCGGGGGGGGGCCTTAGTGTGAGGAACACGGTCCACCGGAGGTCCCCATCTGATCCCTGCTGCTGCTGTGGACTCTGGATCTGGTCTGACCTGACTCACGGTGTTGTGACCTGCCATTTAGCTCAGTCAGCCACATCTGAGTCTGCTGCTGCTGCTGCTGCTGCTGCTCTCTTCATCGCCACCAATATGATGATATTTTACTATAATTCAGCTTCATTTCACTTGCAGTCTGAGTCACGTCGTCACCAAAACATTATCTGACAGTTAGTGTGTTTACATGCAGCAACACTTGCTGTGGTTAATTATATCTGACATCTAATACAGAGAATAAGAAACCTGAATATTTATATTCCTGTGTGATTGTAACATTATCAGCTTTCTGTTCATCTGGGCTGAATCTGGTCACTTCATCCATTAGTCAATCAGCACAAAATTAATCAGCAACTGTTTTGATATATGATGATGGTGATGGTTCCAGCTTCTCAGATGTTAATTAGCTGCTTTTCTTTAACGTGATAGTAAACTGAATACTTTTGGTTGGACAAAACTAAATTTGAAGAAGTCACTTTGGGACTCTGGGAAACTGGAATAAATTAGAGACATTTATTGCTATTTTTTGGACAGACACATGTCGCAGACAAAACAAATAATCAATTGATTGAGAGAATAAACAAACAAACACTTAAAATTATTTTTAAGTTATTATTTTAACAAGTCTGATTAACTCTTAAATGTTTTTAGCGTTGAATAATGTTTAATTAATCTGTTTCTATCATTGTTAAACTAATATATAATGATACTCATCACACTGATCTCCTGACAAACAGAAAGTACACAGAGTTGGAACATATTCATATAAATATCCCTTCTTTAAAATCAGCAGATAAAGCTCATGAAGATGATCCAGATCCTTCAGTCTGAGGTCAGCCTGAACTTTAACCATACCTCCGTCTCTTGTTTGACTTGTTGTGTAATTACTTTAACAGGGATGATGGTTTCCGCAGCATGAATAAGCACTACATAAACAAACTTTCCTCTAAATCCTTGACTTGTTTTTGCTGAGCGCAGCCGGCCGCACGTCTGCTTTTGATTTTATTTCATTTGGTTTGATTTTACAGCAGCTAGTAAAACACGTTTTGATACGCCGAGCTGTTAAAGTGTAAAGAGCCTCAACAAAACAACCCGTCACCGGCCTGCCAATAAAAAATGAAAACCCATTTAAGCCAATGGAGGTGCAGCAGTGTGTCTGCGGTCAGTCAATAAACCAAACAACAGGCCGGGCAGGTCGGATCAGGCTGAGCAAGCGTCCGGTGGAGACAACAAGGTCACCGCAGAAACCCCAACGAAAGCTTCAACAGACACAAAGAACAATCCAATTTAAATATCAATACGCTGATTTGTTAAAGTTACAATCACGACCTCTGCTTGGCTCACAACACTTCACCCAAATTACACAAAAACAACAAGTTCAGACAATGTGTTATTTTATCCCACGTGCAGACCCAAATCCACAAAGTGGTAATACTTTCTGACCTCCCCACGCTGTCTGTCTGCTTTAACGTTATAATCCTCCAGATTTCCATTGTATCAACCTCATGTTTTAATACTGTGGTTAAATGGTTAACCTGCAGGAGCTCCGAATGACCAGCCATATTCCTGTAGCATCTCAAATACTGCAGTGAATTACAGGCTTTAAGAAGCACTCCAGTGTCCCGTCGTCTGTAGCTTTAAATGTGAAGGGGCTTTAACCCCCAAAATCTACTACAGCTTCCCCCCACACACAGACAGCAGACGTGTCTTCTCTCAGATTAATAAGTAAGAAAAATGTAATGTTGAACTTACAGGTGTGTTTCGGTCCAGGAGAGACGGCAGGTGTTTCCGGTCACCAATGGCGCTAACTGCTACCTGACCAGGTAACATCTGAAGAGTCCAACACAAGTCTTCTTCCGGTCATCGCCTGCTTTCACCGTGTTGGATCGAGAGTCGGGTCCGGGCTCACCCCTGTCCCTGGTTCACACAAGCTAACTACTGCTAGCTGATGATGCCACTACACTTAATTAGCAGCTTAGCTAAGCAGTTAGCATTCAGGAACAGGCAGGTGTCACTGCTGCGGCGGGCCTGCTCCTCTTCCTCACCTGCTGCCAGTCACACAGGTGTCACTGACTGACCAATTAAAACACCGAGGGGTTTAAAGTAAAGGAGAAAGCTGTGTTTTTATTTTAGTTAAACCAACTGTTCGCTAACTATTATTATTAATTTTACTGTATTCAGAAGTAAATTATCTTCCATTTTAACCCCTCATCGAAATATTAAAGTCACACTTCATCTAGAGATGAGGTACTTTTGAAATGTTTGGTTAAAATGAATTCCCAGCTTGCAAGTTTGCTAACTGACAGTCAAACTGACAGTTAGCAAACTTGTTAAGGCAGGTGCTAACAGGACACACACACACACAGTTTATTTGTAACAAGGACTCTGGTCTCTTAACTGTCAAACCTCAGTCACACCAGCATTTAAAAATACATTTGGAGACAAAATCAGTTTGTTTCCATGGAATCGGCACGATCAATGGATTTACTCACGGGGGTGAAGTTAATCTGAGTTCAACTCTGATGAACTTTGACATGCAGGTTTGCACCGTTGACCAATAGCATGCTGCAGGGATGATGAGGTATTTTTGTAGTCCAATGGGATGTTTCCATTGGATTTTGGATTTTTGCAGAAAATAAGCTCTGTGGTAAACAACAGTTTATGATTCTTACACGTTTTGTTCAGCAAGATAATCTTCACAGATGAACTCCACTTTTATGATGTTTGAAGTGTAAAGTCAATCTCCAGCAGTAAAAAACTAACATTAGACTATAAACCAGCTACACCACGGCCCTCTGTCAGAGTGTAAACTGCTCCACAACACCTGAGACGCTGAGTCCGGCCTGAATGGACAACCACCTCCTCCACCTTCATCCCCTTCTTCACCTCATCCATCAACATGCAGTATTTCCTCCTTTTTATTAAACCTTTGAACTCACATTGTTGTGGCGTGGTGCTTGCTAGTTTCCATTTAAATAAACTGATATTGCTGGTGTTTTACTACATTCAACACATCCATAGAATAAACATCACTTTGAAGATGAATTCAAACTAATAAAACTCTCTGTGACACTCGAACCAAACACGCAGGAGCAAGACAGTTTCTTCACATTTTTTGTGACATTGTGGACAAAATGAATCATCTCTGTTATTTGGCTGCAGTTGTTTTTAATGTGTGATAACTGATCCTTTACAGCAAAGAATGTGTTCACCTTTTCTAATAAACGCCTCCTAAATGTCACTTCTTCCTTATTCCTACAACATTATATGGTTTCCTGTTGAGATGCTTCATGTGAAGGATGATAAGCTGTGCTTCATCTTTCATCTCTGTACGTTATGTTTAATGTTGTTTCCCTCAGATGCTCCGACAGTCGATGGCCACATGTGTCACGCGGCCTCTGTAGTAAGTGAGCCCTCCTCTCTGTAATGGAGTGACAGACACCCCCTAAAACACGTTTGGGTAATGTGATGGGGCTCTCCCTGTTTATCATGTGATGCATTCAGTGGTGCGCTGGAGGACGAGGAGGAGGAGGAAGCACATTGTGTGCATAATTCACCAGCTGCATTCGTCAAAACAGGGATCTGTATGGAGGCTAATGATCCACGTGAAATTAATGACTCCATAAAATAGAAAAATCCAGCATTCACACAAGCATGACAGGATCCTCTGACTTTGATAAACCGTCAAATGACAGATAATCAGGAGGGTGGGGGCTCATCAGTCCCTGCAGCACTGAAGGTGAGTCCTGATGTCTCAATGTGCTCAATACAAGGAGGGGGTGTAATAACAGAGAGGACCTGCACATCGTGCTGCAAAACGCCTGATGCATCTTCTTCCTCTGAGCCACAAAAACTATTAAACACACGTCAGTGAGCCTCACTGCTGTTCCTTCATCACACTGAACACACACACTGGAGTTTATTTATACACCGTCCTGCTGCCCCAGATACTCACTAGAGACCCAAACATGGATTCATCCGTCGCTGAAAATAGTCCCCAACAAATGCACTATTTCCTACAGTGAGCAGCTGTTTGAGCAAATTACTGAGCCTTTTTTAAAAAGGAAACCAGTCCTGGTTGATGTGGAGACACCTGTGGTTACTGGTGGTAATGGTAAGTCCAGTAACTAAAGGTCCAGTATCTTTGGAAGTACGTCCATTTTAGACGATTCCACACTTTGTGATTTGTGTCCAGTGCCAGCGCTCAGCGTCGGTACCACAGACTGTATATAAAGATGGACGACATGACAGCTCCCCAAATGTGAAGCCAAAACATCTGGATCGCCTGGTGGCTGGCTGCAGTATAGGTCATAAGCCCCGCCCCCTCCATGTTAGCGGATGGGACATGGATCAAACTGAAAAGTCAAAGTACACATCAAATAAAATGTCCCCAAATATGGTTTCTGTCATTTCAGGTAGTTCTTATCACGCAGTGTTCATTTTTCTGATCAGTTTGTTTTAATTAGTTATTTGATGCTATAAAAATGTCACGTCATGATTGACAACTGTGAGTGTGCTGCGATTGGCTCAGGCGGGTGTATAGGCGGGAACTCGATACATCACTACTGCGCAAACTCTGGCTCCAAATGCACAAGATGGCAGCTCTTGTATCCGGGGTATTTTGGCTTCATTTTTTACAGTGGGAGGAAGAGGAGACACGTCATCCATCTTTATATACAGTCTGTGGTCGGTACAGGAAGTAATGTGTCTCTCATGTAGACAGGTGGAAAGTCAGGAAGTGGAGGTCGGGGTGGTGGACGGACGCGATCACACAGCTGCAATTAAAGAACCATACCATAACTTTACCCAAGTGTTTCAGTTGCCTAACCCTAACATACCTTAAAGCAGCTACAGTCGATGTGACAGTGTGTTGGTGTCTCTGGTGGTGAATGATTGTGAGTTTCAGCTCCTTGTTTATCTGCTCTGGTTCCCTCTCGGCCTCTCAGAGCGTCGTTTTCAGAGAAGAAGCTGTAAAAAGCCGCTGAACATTACAGTCGGCATTACATTTCCTTCACAACGTATTTGCTTGCAAATTAGCTGTACTTGTAGTTAGTAGGAGACAGGGTTATCTGTACAGCACTGCCTCCCTGCCTGCTGTGATCAGGTGTCATAAAAACACATGGTAATGCAGTATATTCATACTTACATGCAGTACAGCAGCTGTATGAGCGTTAATGAGTACACAGCACGTCTCCTCGTCGGTGAATGAATCCGTCTCCATTGTTTTAATTTCATTAAAGGCCTGATGCAGTTTATTACCTTTTTAGTGTCGTCTCAATTTATGACACTGAAACACTCTGTGATGGCACTAATGCCAGCGACGAGAGGGTGGAGGAGGTGCAGGTGAGGGAGGGGGGTCGTACCAGGGAGCCCCCACCCAAATGAATGTATAATCAGGCTTTGATTTCCAGGTCTGCGTCAGACAGCCGGGCACAATCTATTACTTCACTGCCATTTCCTAAGTGTTTGCTCCCCACCCTGACCCTGCCACTTTATCTGCTGCTTTTTATTTGCAGAGTGCATGCTGTCCATATGTTTCCCTAATAGTTGCTATAATTCTTGTGCAACAGGGCTCGTGTTTTATAAGTCTTGAGTATGAAGAGAGTGGGCAAGAATGCATTTTAATAAAACCCCTGTAGCAACACACTAATGGGCTGACACCGAGATATTTGCATAGAGATGAATTACGCCGGGCCGCCTTGACGTGACTTTTAAAATATGATTGAGGAGGTTATTATTGCTGCACTATGATACGTGTTAACAGGTTATTTTAGCGTGGCTAGTGCTAATAAAATTCAGAACAAAAGACTCGGGTGATGAGGGCAGGGTTTTTCATTGCCAGAGTCTACTGAAGGTGCTCATTTTGTCATTACTTAGCCCAGCTTCGCTGCCCCCCCTTCACTCCCCAAGCAGGAGAAATAACAGCATCCATCCTGCAGGAGGGCCACGACCGACTTCAGCCTCATAATTAATCATAACGCTTTGTCTCTGCTTTATTCTGACACAGTTAAGGCCTCAGTGCTTCTCAGAAGGTAGAACAGCGTTTAACATCACGCCCACTTCACGCTGCGATTGGTCAGCTGGTTGAACTTCTCTCTTCTCCTTTTTCTGTCACTTTTCACGTGAACAACCAGCGCAGAAGTCTGAACCTGGATATTTTTAATTTGTGTTATTGAAGCAGCTTCTCTGACCAAAGAACTTTAGTGTGACGGCGTCAGCTAGAAACACTTTGACTTCAGATGTGATCACCGACATACTCCAACCTTAAAGCCGGGCAGTCACTGTACAGGTTCAGCCCGATTTTAGCCTTCAGTCGGTCACCACAGGATGGATTTCTGCCACATTGGTTGTTGTTTGACGTCTGATTAATAACCTGATCAATCATCATGTTCTGAGATCAGATTTCCCAACATGGCTGCTGTCAGAAGATCCATTCTAAAGTGAAGTGAGCTTGTTTTACTACGACTGCAGTGGTATTTTCCATGTTGTTATAAAGTGTAGTCTGACTGAGCTGCGATATAAAACTGAACTTCACTGCAGAACAGATGCGGCTCCATATTCTGCTTTTTTTCTTCTTACTTTCTGTTCATAGTTACAAACTAACACTGCCTTTCTGAGTCTTTCCTGTTACGAACTGTGGCACAGGAAGCAGGACTCAAATGCACGACTCACTACTCAGTTGTTTCAAAACTTAAGCTCTTTACTGAAAAAACAAGAACAACAAAAAGACGCTTTCAATTCTAAGACAAAGTACAACTAAAACCGCTCACAAGGAGGATAATACAAAGTACAACAAAAAATCACTCTTGCAGAGGTAACTATAACAAAGTACAAACTCAAAACGCTCCAGAAAGGAGGAACACCAAAGTACAACGAAAAACACAAAACCTGACAGTAGCTTGAGGCATGGGGGTACGCTGGCTCGCTTGGACCGACTGACATACAAACTGAACAAGACGAACTGGCACAGGACAAGGGGAGACGAGGACTCTATATACAAAAGGTGAGGGAGCACAGGTGAAACCAATCCGGGGCGGGGCAGACAATCAACACGGCGGGAAAACACAAGGGGAGGAAGTCAGGTACAGACACAAAAGGAAACTACACAATAAAACAGGAAGTGCCAAACAAGACTATGTGAATAACTTGACAACAAATAAACATGACACACTAAAACTTCTCAGCAGATCTGCCGCGACACCACATTTCCTTCAGCAGTGAGGATGCAGTCGTCTTGTCTGAATGAACTTTCCTACGTTCAGTGTGTTCGGTCAGCTGATCCAAACAGTATGAAGATTAAAGTTGCAGGTTCTGGATGAGCTGAAAGGATAAAATGTGAAGCATGAGTGTGAGGCATGAGGAGTCACAGTGAGTTAACACAACGTAGCTTATGAGCAATCTGGTAACCCATCAGCTATCGTCTGTTGGCCTCGGGGGGCAACGGCCAATGTTTCGGGGCTTTCGGTGTAGCCAGCGGATATCTGGGCCAAGACTTCCCCGGACGCCGGTCATTGTTTACAGTCCAATTAGCAATCTGGGAACCCGTCGGCTATTGTTTGATGACAATTTGAATGCAGATAATTTTTTAAAAAGCTAATAAAAAGCTAATCTCTAGGGTTCCCAGATTGATAAAAAGCTAAAAAGTTGTCAGACGATAGCCGTTGGGTTCCCAGATTGCATTTCGGTCAATGTGTTCTGCCTCTTTTGATCTCCACTGTTTACCTGCATGCAACCAAATCCCGCTCAAACGTGATTGGACAAAATCTTGTCCCATCTTACATCTGTTTATAGATTAGCTTATGAGTGATGTAAACTGGTGAATCTGTACTGTAGAGATACGATCATCCACAGTGGTGGGATTAACTTTTAATATGTGGTTACTGTGCTTGTTGTAAGTCACTGCCATGCGAGGACACCTGTTCATAAGCCAGTATGCAGGAGACGCTCCTGTGACAGAGGGAGGGAGGTGAAGCATCATTAAAGGAGATTATCTCCGAATAAATACTTAAATGAGGTTAGCACCCAGAGCTGAGGGACCTGCTGATAACAGATTATATCTCCTCCATCAGATGATCCACGTTCATGAGTCTGTGTTCAAACACCCAGCCAGCAGGTGAGGTCTTCCTCTGGAGGAGCACCTGCTTTAAGACCCCACACAGTCCTGGATTCAGTTAATGATTCACATAAGTTGTCATTAACTTGCTGATGCAGACAGAGCAATTAACACTGACTTTATTTCCAGACCCTATGGGCCGCTGATTATTGCACTCAGTGAGCTGCAGGAATGAATTACATTCTGTCAGAACGTGGTGCATTCAGGGCCCCGGCTCGCACAATGTTTCCACTCAAGCATGAATATGTGTTTAAAGGGAGGAAGCAGCGAGAGAGGCTGCTGCTGTGTGGCCCGCTGGCTTCTCATAATGGAGGATCCCAAGGCGCTCCTTATCGCAGGACTCCAGGCGGGTTACAGGGAGATAAGACCACCATTCATGTCTGTGGGAGCCGCAGCCCCCCGTGACACATGTCCTTGCGTGTAATCTCTTGTAGTACATGGTCAACTGAGAGCCTGTCAATGGGCTCTTTATAAAGATCGGCTAACGCTAACACATTAGTCACGCCAGCAAACAGGAAAAGATTTAGAGGAGAGTCAACAGGTAGAGCTGCAGGCTGAGGCGCTGCCAACAGGTTGGATTCAGGTTCTGTTACAAACACCAACAGACAGCAGCTTATATTGTTCTGAGATACTGAAGGTCTCATCTGGGCCTGTGTCTCGACTCAAACCTTCACTTTTACTCTGACATACACACTGAAGAATAAAAGCTATTTATCAAATTGTGCAGCTGCTGCTTTATTGTGAGCTGTCACCTCTACGCACACATTTAACAGGAAGTTACACCATTTAAAGAAATATGTTATTTGCAATCTTTAGTTCTGCAAACAACAAGAATAAAATAAAAAAAATCTGGAAGCAACTATAGAGTAAGTACAATATTTCCCTCTGAGACGTAGCAGAGTAGAAGTATTAAGTTACTTTATACTTACTCAATTAGTAAGTATTACTCAACAAGTACTCAACAATTACTCAACAAGTACCTCAAAACATACATAAGTACAGTACTTCAGTAAATGTACTTTATAGTTACTTTATACCACTGTAATTAATCTAATAAATGAGAAAATAATTGACTGAATAGATAATGAAAATATTAGTCGCTGCTCTGCTTAATAAAGGAGTTCTGGTTTATCTGGTCCCCCAGCATCAGTGATGTCATACACCTTAACCAGGTCATGTGATTGTAATATGAGCACACCTGTTCTCCAGCTCTCTGCAGGACATCAGACACTCCTCCTCATCCTCCTCCTGACGTAGCTGTGGTGTTGAGAGCTGGTAGTGTAGTGTGTAGTAGTGAGATCAGGCTGGTGGAGGTGGAGGATCGGTGGGTGTAGTAGTGAGCTCAGGCTGGTGGAGGTGGGGGATCGGTGGGTGTAGTAGTGAGCTCAGGCTGGTGGAGGTGGAGGATCAGTGGGTGTAGTAGTGAGAGCTCAGGCTGGTGGAGGTGGAGGATCGGTGGGTGTAGTAGTGAGATCAGGCTGGTGGAGGATTGGTGGGTGTAGTAGTGAGATCAGGCTGGTGGAAGTGGAGGATCGGTGGGTGTAGTAGTGAGGTGGAGGATCGGTGGGTGTAGTAGTGAGATCCGGCTGGTGGAGGTGGAGGATCGGTGGGTGTAGTAGTGAGGTGGAGGATCGGTGGGTGTAGTAGTGAGATCAGGCTGGTGGAGGTGGAGGATCGGTGGGTGTAGTAGTGAGAGCTCAGGCTGGTGGAGGTGGAGGATCGGTGGGTGTAGTAGTGAGCTCAGGCTGGTGGAGGAGGTGAGTGAACAGGTGCAGCAGCGGGTCCCTGAGGGCCGGCCCGTGTTCCTGCACACCTGGAGTCAGCAGGGAGCTTGTTAACTCCACCTGGATCCTCACAGTGCTGACGGTGTCAAACATCACCGTTAGGTCACACAGTGACACAGTCAGTGACATCACTGCTGGTGAATGACCTCACAACAACAGGAAACTCTAATATTACTGCAGTGCTCAGTGCTTTAAAGAGGATAAAACAGTTTTCAGGCACGTTTGTGTCTGAGCCTCATGGAGGGCGGGGCGTTTCCATGGTAACAGCTGACTGACATTTGAGGGCTTGGAGACTCACTATCAACCTCGTCGTGCACCAGGGGAAGTCACGGCTCTGTTTATGCTACAAACGTCAATACAAGATGGCTTTGAACCATAAAACCTCCGTCTCTTTACAAAAGTTTCTATTTCACTGTAGACTACTGCGTCGGCCATTTTTCTAATCAAACCCGACAACTCCTGAAGGTTTTTCTTTCTTTCTAAACAATAAAATCTCATTTAAACTGTGCAAATACTGTCAATCCAACAAGTGTCAATAAATTCATTGTAAAAAGAAACAAACGGACATTTCTCTGGAGCACCTTGTCGTCCTGACCGCGCAGCGAAAGTCAAAGATCTCAGTCAGTCTCTGTCTCTCAGCTCTCAATTAGTTTAATTAGTTATTTTCACCGTTAATTAATGAACCTGATTTTTAAATAAACTGTATAAGAATGTCTGTTATGAGTCCAGGTGACCCACTCGCTTTAGTTGGTGTAGATATATATATATATATGTGTGTGTGTGTGTGTGTGTGTATATTTCCTTAAAAAAAGACTAAACAATTAATTGATTACCAAAATAGCTGCTGATTATTTTTGACTACATTTATTAATCAACTAATGGCTTCACATGATCATGTTGTTCAGTCATTTTATTGATGACGTTGAGTTGTTTTGTTTATAGAGTATTGATTGGACCTGATGTTTGGATCGTGATATTTAATACCACAGTGTAGAAACACTAAAAGTATTGGAATCAAAATAAAGCACCAAAAGTACTCGTTGTGCAGAATAATATATATGATATTACTGGATTATAATTATTGATGCATTAATGTGTTAATGTTGCAGCTGGTTAATGTTTTTTACTTTAATCTATAATAATCATCATTGATTTGTTGATAATATTTTATTTTAATAATCTGAATCTGCAAAGTAACTACATGTAGCATAAAATGGTAAAGTACAAGTACAAGTACCTCAAAACTGTACTAAAGCACAGTACCCCCCCCCCACACACACACACACACACACACACACACACACACACAGCTCACATATCAGGGCTTCAGCCAACAATTATTTTCATTATCGATCAATCTGCCAGTTATTAATTAAGTCAGTGTGTCGCAGGTCTGCAACAGTAAATAACAATAAATCTCATATTTAAATGTGAGTTTGAGAACGAAGAAGCGACATTTGACCCCTGATGTTCTGATTTGGAGGGATTGTATTGTTATTTTATTATAGTGATGATAAATGCGGAGTTTACTGGCTGGATTTGGACCTGGAGTCCTCGCTCTCGTTCTGTCAGATAAACTAAACTAAAACTTTTTCTTCGTTAATTGATTCATATTTTTTTCTCTTAAAAGTCATAAAACAGGAAATACCGCGATACGATCCCAGAGTGACGAGAGTTTCAGACCTGAGCAGCCAAAGAAAGACACGTCCAGTAAATCTATTACAGTTCATGTAAAATACTAACAATGATCTTTATTATCGATCAATCAGACCATTCTTTTATCCAATAATCGATTACTCGTTTGGTCAATAAAATGTCAAACTGTCGTCCCAGAGACGTTCGGACTAAATTCAGCAGCTGGGACCAGCTCCTTTTTATTCTTATTTTTACTTAAAAAAGAAATGACTGAAACAATTAATCAATTATCAAATATGGTTGCAGATTAATTTCCTGTCAATCAACTAATCGATTAATCAACTGATTGTTTCAGCACTGTATTTGAAATGAGGCTGTTTCTGGCAAAATAATAAAAAATGTAATTTAATTAAATATTCTGCATGGAGGACAGAGGGTCCCAACCTGAGGGGCAGGGCCCTTTGAAGGGTCACAAGATGAATCTCAGGGGTCAGTTTGAGCTGCTCTGGTCTGGAAGAATCCTTTAAATCTGAAAATCAACAACAATCACTTTGAGCTAAAGACGTCGGAAACCACAGCGACCTGGTGTTCCTGCTACCAATGTTTCCAGTGAAGAAGAGCTTCAGCTTTAAATCAAACAGCAGCAGAGAAGAAGAAGAAGAAGAAGAAGAAGTTGTCGGTTGGGGCGACATGTCTCTGTCTTTTGTGTGGTTTAATTTTATTAGTAATTCATTGTAATTAATTATTTCGATCAGAGGAGCATTTCAAGTACCATGAATGAATGAAATCTTGTAAATGAGTTTTGTTTGCATGCTGTGATTGGACATCAGGAAGATAATCGATGAATCGATGAGGGGACAGGAACACAATCATTCAGTTACTCACTGAAACATATCAGAAGTCCAAAAGAATAAAAACCCTGATGTAGCAGCTCGAGGCCTCCTCTTAGAAATGACACGTTTTCATATTATCTGGATCTGCGATCACAGCTTTAAGCTCCTAAATCACAGAGGTTTGTTTGTGGTCATTAAAAAGGTCCAGCAGGGAGGCAGAAGTCTCTCTACATTATATTATATTGTATTGTTAGATTTCTGCGTCTCTCATATAAAACATTGAATTATTCTGTGCAATAATAACAAAGATGTAAAGATTCGTCTCCTTCCTCGTGTTTGTGTCAAAGTGAAGAGTTACTCACATACTAGGTTTTAATTATATACATCTATATTTAAGGAAATGAACTGATTCGTTTTGCAATTATTAATATTATTTTTACACTGTGGTTTACTGGTTTTTAATATTTAAACAAAACCCACCATGTGTGATTAGACTGAAGCCCCAAACTGGCAGAAACAACACGGAGGACAGGACCTGATAGACCCGGGACACAGCGGACTGCTGCCCGGCCGGACATCCACAGGACCTCCGCTTCCTGTCGTCTTCATCCACCTTTCTGTTTTATTTGTTGGTCGTTTGTTTTTGGCCACAGATCGAGACTTTGTGATCAGACAAACCGCGTGTGATCAATATAATAATATCAGAGGAGATTTAGTTACAACATTTCACCGTTTTATATAAAGTTCATTCTAATCTGTCTGGTTCTTCATTTAAATGCGGATTTTTGCTTTTTTTCCTCTTTCCGTCAAAATCGTCTCAAAAATGTTTAAAGGTTTTAATTTATCCCCAAAAAACCGGAACGCGCTGAAAAGGAAGTCCCGTAATAATACTAATAACTATAATAAACCTGTTGGATAGCAGCATCGCGGTAGAAATAAAAAGGGGGTTAAATAATGAACATTAATTAGATTATTCGATTAAGGCAGATGATGTATTGGCCCGTCATTAATTCATTAGTCAATTCCCTTATTAATCAATTAATTAAACACCTGCATTAATTAACGTTTATCGGGTGAAAACAACAAAGCAAACATTTGAGTTTTTATTAAATAAAAGTGCATTACATTAACCTGCCATGATACACAACTGCGCAGGCGCCAGTCACAACTGAAAACATATAAATAAAAATGTGAGGAAACATTTCCGCCGGTTCGCGTGTCTGTACAGGTGCGTTCAGGGACTCCTTCTAATTTGAGATTGATGTGTCACGAGGCCTTCGCGGACCCGTTGAAGGAGGACTTGTGGTTATTTTCTGTGACTGAAATAAACTGCGAGTGTTTTCAGCTGATCTGAGATCAGAGCGTCTGTACAAAAACACAGAAATGATTCACAGCAGGTCGTTTCTATCGGACACAACTCACGGCTCTATTTACAAGTTAGTCACCGTCTTCTGTGTCCAGTCCGTGTTTCGGGGCCACAAACTGTCCTTTCAGCTCCATCAGCGCCGCCTCCATCCGCGTGCAAAAACAAACAAACAAAAAACACGAGAAAACAAGAGAAAAATGAAATGAAGACCGACTCCGAGAGTTCGTTTCATTCGGTTCATTCCCCAGAAAAAGCAGCGGGATTAGGAGCTGTCGTTCTCCGACGTGTGCAGCAGCAGCGGCGGCAGCGCGGAGCCCGGTTTGTGTTTCTGCAGCAGCTGTGTGATCTTCTCGTCGTCGGAGTTTGGGTCCAGAGGTTTGTTGTAATCGTCGTCTTCGTCTTCGTTTTCCGAGGCTCCCTTCAGCCTCTCCGTCTCCGAGTCCTGCTTCTTCTTGGCGGTGGCCATCTCCGCCGCGTGCTTTTTCCTCCACTTGGTTCTTCTGTTCTGAAACCAAACCTGAGCAACACACACAGAAGTCCGGTCAGCTTTCTGGCGTTTATTCGCTCTGAAACCTGCAGGCTGAAACACTCAAAGCCTTGGTTTTTTATTTCACGCTCCACAGATAAAGGCTGGGAATTGTTCTCCATTAACATAAATACAGTAATAATTATTTAAGATAAACATAATAATAATTCAACTGTTATTTCTACAGCGAATTTCACATAAAATATGCAAAACAACGTGCTGCACAAAAGATGAACAATACACAGAAAAATACATAAAGACATAAACATGATGCATTATGGGATCAACTGAGGATTAAATGAAGCTCGTGTTCAAATGACAGAAAGGCCTCTGATATTTTAAAAATCAGTTTTTAGCATTTAAACGAAAGAAGAAAAGTGCGTTAATTTAGGCTGAAAGACAAACAGAAAATATGAACCAGATCTATCCCAAAAAGTGTGAAAAATAGGGTTTAAAATAAAAATTAGATTATTAATTAATTAGCAGCATTTTATCCAATAAATGAAAAAATAATTTGCTTTTTTTCAATGTGGAGAAAACAGATTTTAAAAAGTAAAATGCATGAAGGGGAAATATTCCTCTCTGCTCAGAAGAGAAGAATCTGATGTTTTATGTTCCTACTTTGTGTTTTTTTCAGTGCAGTTTTGAATTACCTTGACTTGGCTCTCGGTCATTCCCAGAGAGTAAGCCAGCCGCGCTCTCTCCGGCCCCGCCAGATATTTAGTCTGTTCAAAAGTCTTTTCCAGCGCGAATATTTGTTGTCCAGAAAACGTGGGTCGCGTGTGTTTTCTTTTCCCATCTTTGTCCAGTAACACGGAATTATGATCTGCAATAACAACAAAATCAACGCATGAAAACTGCAGCAGACAAGTCAGATTTATTATTAGTTTCCACTCTACACTTAATGGAACAAAACAAGAGAATCTGATCTCAACAGGCCTGTTGTTATTTTCTTCTAATAGATTTATTATTAATTCTGTTCTGAGAGAATTAAACAGCCTTTTAAAAAAGAATAACACACTTACGGGGCGAACACGCAAATCTGGCGTCCCTCCAGTGCGGACTCTGCATGACTCCCGGCCAGAAGATCGGCGTCCTGCCCGGGAGGTCCGCCAGGGGCTTCGGGTACCGGGCCACCGCCACCGCCGCGGCGCTGGGGCTGAAGTAAAGTCCGGGAGGCGGCGGGGGGCTGAGGCTGCTGAACCGGGGCAGCCCTGACAGAATCCCCGCCGAGGAGGAGGCGGCGGCCACGGCGACCGTGGCGCCGGAGGTTGGCCGGCTGAGGATGTCGTTTATTCCGTGAGGGGTGGCGGAGGAGCACAGCTGCGGGGAGCCGAGCCCCGAGGACAGCCCTGTGGAGCTTTTGATGCCCGGGGAGGACACAGCCATGCCGCCCGGGTTGGGAGAGGTGGTGGCCGGTGAGGTAGAGGAGTTGGGGCCACTGGAGGAGAGTGGGTAAGCCGGGTACAGAGGGGTCTTCATCTCGGTCATGCTGTGCAGAGCTGCTAAAGGGGGGGTGCTGAGGAGGAAGGCGCTCTGTCGGGACCCGTCCATCTGACCCACCGCTAACATCACCACTTCTGTGGAGGATCCGGGAGGACTGGAGCAGGTTTCTCTGGGTCTTTAGGGCCCTGCGCACCTGACAGAGTCCAGACTACAACTAAACAAAAACCCGCTCTTCTCTGGAGTCACATTCAAAGCCCATCTCAGACTCGATCCGACAGCAAAATCCCAAATCTTCAACTTGCAAGAAAAGCACCAGAAAGAAGTCAGTTTCCCCCGCAGACAGACCCGGATCCGGCTCCACTTCCAGACCAGGACGATAAAAAGCCCGTTTCTCTGCTGAGTTCAAGAAGTTCTGTGAGATAATAAAACATGATCATCTGGTCCTCCTGTCTATTAGCTCCAAGTCCAAACTTTGAGAGGAGGAAACGGAGAGCAGAGGGGGTGTCTCTGTCCCGATTGGATGACCTGACGGTGACGTAGGCCGTCTGGATTTAGGAGGGCCTCCTGATTGGCTCAGCAGCTCGTCTCTGATTTGCTGGATGAGTCACCATCAGAGGAGAAATAATATTTAATATCACAGAAGAATGTGGATTAAAAGGTGAGCAGGAAACGTGATGATATAGAGATGAAATCTGTTCATCAAACAGTTTAAAGAGGAAATAATCAAGTTGTTGAGTAAAAGAAATGATTATTAAAGGTCCAGTAATTCAAATGTTGGGACACTTTAATGAGGCCTTAAACTAAACAAATTAATACACAACTTTAATATTTCTACAATTAAAATAAAGTCTGTGATTAAATGAAAGTTTGTTCTTCACTAATATTCAACCTGTAAACAAGCAAACAGCAGCATCATCAGCAAATACGTTGATTTTGTTGAGTTTGATTCAATTTTATTATCTTTAACTTTATTATCAATAATCTCTTTTCATCATAGTTGTGTCTTTTATTCATTTTTACACATCAGCAAAACTTTTTTGGAGTTTTTCAAATGTTTCTAATATTTATAATAATTTTCCACATTAATTTTATTATTATTTTATTTTTATTTTTGAAAACACAAAATCTCTGCAGACAACAAACACTTCACACTGACACACTAAGTATTCTGTACTGTGTACTATACTGCGTACTGTGTGTACTCGTGTATGTTTTTGTAAAAACACACAGTGTGTGTGTGGGGGGTCTGAATCTTCTTCTGGAATAAAATCAGTTTCTTGGTTTAATGATGAGCCTCATTTCATTTGTTCTGGAATAAATCATTAAAAAGTACATTACTGTGTACAGCGTGACGACGTTTTACGGACAGGAAGCGTCTCCACGGCTGCGAGGTCACGTGACCGACGGCCTCAGCTGGTTAGCTTCGTTAGCTTGAAGGTAAACAGTGAAGAACTGAACACGAGACGCGTTTCTTCATTCTTTTACTTGTATTAACTTTTGACAAGTAATAAAACATTACATCCATTAAGAGTAACGATGAAAACTTTAAATGTTTCCTCACAAACTGTCGGACGTCAGCAGCTTCGCATGAAGAGGCACAACTGACTCATTATTAAGACACATTTTCATTTTCAAAATTAAATTCTTACTAAAATATGTCCCATATTTCCTTTTCTTAAAATAAAAACCTATAAAACAACCTTGTGGTCTGTCAGCCGCCGTCCTAACAGCTCACAGCCGGCGGTGCTAGCTCGGTTAGCAGTGTTGACTGTGAGGCTCCAGGTGAATTTACCTGTTTCAAGTCACAAAAGATGAAGAACACCATCTGACTCAGCCTGTAGTCAGTGTGTATTTTTCGCAGTACATGTATGTTGTGTGTTCATCTCTTCAAATACTCAGCAGCAGCAGAGTCAGGACTCGTGTCAAAGCTTCTACACAGACAGGAAAACACGTCAGTCTCTAAAAGTTTAATTCATTTAAACATATTGAGTCTAAAACCAGCTGCCACGTGTTAGTGTTGAGCTACACACAGGACATGACCTCAGTGTGCTGAACTAGAAGCTTTACTCACTTTAAACCTTTTTGGGAGTTTTTTATTATCCAGAACGAGGTCTGAGGGCGGGAGGAGCTGCATGTTGGCAGATGGTCCTAATTTAAAGATTCAGTTTGTGATTTTGTATAAATAAAACAGACTTCACTTGAATTCAGCTGAAAAGAACGTACAGTTTAGATCAGATCAGCATGAAAAGCTTATTTGGATTTTTTTTTAAATGATAATTTGACCTTGATTGATTGTCAAACAGAAAACCTGGAGAGTCAGAATCATGTGGCTTTCTTGATGTTTAGAAACAGGAATATCAGACCTGAGCGCTTGCAGTTTTTAAATGTTAGAAAATCATGTTTTTATTATTTTCTATCTTATCTGAGTTTCTTTCTATGCAGTTTCTCAATGGGATTAAATACTCTGTCTAGAAAATACACTATAAGTATAAATCTACTCATGGAAAGTACATTTACTCCATTACTGTACTTGTATTTGTACTAGAGTATTTTAATTTTATTCTTTACTTGTACTCCACAACATTTATTCAATAGCTAAAGTTATTGGTTCCTTTACAAACAAAACATGTGATCATCTCATCAGTGCTGAACCATTGTAGTAGTAATAGTTAAATACTACTTCCTAATTTATTTATTATTGATTTCACTTATTGGTTTATTATTATTATTATTATTATTATTATTATTATTATTATTATGTGAAGATGCAGCACTGAAGCTCTCAGACATGATGTCCAGAAAAATATGAACACAAACAAACTGTATAACTCAAACCAGTCAGTGTCCTGCAGCTCCCACCAACACTCACCTGACCAAGCTGCTGACTGACACCTGGTCTCTGAGGACAGGTGGAGCAGGACCAGGACTGCAGGTGGACACCTGAGTGTCTGACTAGCTCCTACAGTTTCTTATTCACAGTGTAACAAAAGAAATCTGGATGAATCTACAGGACCCCGCTGGTTTTCTGTCCGCTCTGTTATTTGCTGCTACAAACGTAAAACACGTAATCGATTAATGATCATCAGGAAAAGATTCTCTGTTTTCTATCAATATGAACTGAACCACTGAATACTGACTGTACTCGACTCAAATGTATCCAGAATAAATATTAATATCTTTAATAAATATAAAAATCACCTGCACTGCCCAAACTATCTTCTTTTCTTAATGCCAAACTTCAGTCACAATATAATCTTTTCCACACACGTTCGTTCTGTGTATACAGCTGATTTATTCTGTGGACTTTTCTGTGCTCTGACTTGTCTCTGGGGTTTAATGACCTTTTATAGTTACAAGAACTGAGGCTGAGCTCTACAAGCTGCTACAATTCAATTATTAATGACGTTAAAAAGCTTTAATTATGAGCTGGTTGTTGTGGGACACGAGCAGAGAGAGACAGTTTGAGGATGGACACAGGTTGTTACTGTGAATCAGGTTCAGCTCGAAGACTGAACAGACAGCGGTACAAAGGCGCCCCCCTGTGGTCACTTATAGAACAGCACTGACACGTCAGGATCTGACTGGAATCTTTTTGCATTTAACTCTGAAGGTTTAATCTCCACAGAGATCAGCGTTTGCCAAAGTAGGATACAGAAACCCCACAGAGGCAGAAATAACTGCTACAGGTTTTACTCTTATTATAGTAATAAGATATTTTACTGAAGTAAAAGTAGCAATACACAGTATAAAAATACTACATTACAAGTTAAGCTCCTCCATTCAAAATGTTTACTTAAGTTAAAGTGACTTGAGTAAATATACTTGTACTTTTCTTGAATGCAGGACTTTTACTTGTAACAGAGTATTTTTACAGAGCTGTATAAATACTTTTACTGAAGTCAAGGATCTGAGTATTCTTCTTCCGCTGCACTAGACGAATCAAAGTCCTGAATATGTCCAGGAGGTTTCACTTTGAACCACGTTACTCTGCTTCAGATCAGAGAGCTGCTTCATAAAGACACTCAGAGCTGATCAGCGATCAGACTGAGACTAGTCTGCTTTATTTTAAGGCTTTGAAACACAGACCTGAGACATCGAGCACTGATCACATCAACTCCCAGAGAAATAAACAGACATGTAAAGACTAACTGCAATGCTCAGACACAGAGCTGCAGATGTTACTGCAAAAACAAACAAAACCACTGTCACTGTCAGCCTGACCAGGACCAGGACCAGGACTGGGTGAGTCTATAGGGATCTGTTTTTATGGTGCCTTATGGACACACCTCTGGTCTGTTTCTCATAATTACAGATGTTTCGAGCTGACAAACAGTAAAATCTATCATTTACACTCTGCATCCGTCCGGCTGTGTGGTGGAAAACTGAATGAAACGCCCGACCATCATCAGTCCTGGTCCGGATGACTTCTAGACTCTAGAAATCCTCCACACATCTGAGGTTAGAGTACGAGCTAACTGAGTATGTTTACTTTTCATAGTCAAGTCAAGTTTATGTTTTATTCTTAATTATTATTTGTATTATCTTTATAGCCCAATATCACAAATTCCATTACATTTTTCTGATAATACTTCTCTTTAAAGCAGCACTTTTGGAGTATTTTTATACTGTGGTACTTTTACTTACTTCTATCCTCTTGCAGCCCTTCTTTAAAACCAGGACTATATGTTAAAACTGCAGAGATAAACAAAGTCAAACCATTGAGAGAATCATCTGTAATGTTTTCGATTTCCGCATCATGGCGGTGACGCCGTCCTCACACACGGCTGATTATCTGTTTTAAATTACATATTAAAAGAGGTTTATTATGAGACAGATATGAGAAAGAGGGTCCGACTGCAGAGCTCACATCTGTGGACCCCTGCATGGTCTGCAAGTCAATGGGAAAAGAGTAGAGTCCCCGTTGTGATCTGCATCACTTCCTTTAACTATAGAAACAGACAGACTGCTACTTTTACAGATAATTTAACTCCTTTCCTCCTCAACTGAATGCATTAATAACATTAAATGTTAGTCAGCTGATGAGCTGTTACAGAGCAGCTTGTTGTATTTTAATGAAGTAGCTGCACCTTTTCACAAACTATTTGATAAGTTAGAGACTCTCAGATTTCTTGTAGTGACTGCCTCTACTGTCGTCTATGATCCACAAACAGGAAATGGTGTTTTCCCATCATTTGTCTCATAACTCCCTCTTGTGGAACAATAGTGTAATTACACTAAACAGGAAGTCCTTATTCAAACCAGCCTGCTTCTCTAACAATTAACAGGTTTACTGGATCTGATTGGTTTGTTATCACCATACAATGGATTTCATGTATATTTAAGATAAATGTTTCCAAGAAAGCTGAACTGAATGAATTATTTCCCCACGGTGCTACATGTGTTTTCAACATCATCGCTGTGTGCAGTATTGCACAATACAGGCGTAAAACGAGGACAAGCCACACAGCCAAAGTCTAATAACCTTCTACTTTAAATGGTATATACATTTATTGTTTAAGCAAATAAAGACTGAAGGATTTGAATCTTATCAGCAACTGAACACCTAATTCTGATATATAACACTGAATACTTACTGAATACTTAATGTGGAATATAAATACCACTGAATTTATAGCACTGAAATATTTGACTTCTAAAGCCATTCATATGAATTTACATTATAAATGTAAATGACAACATGCTCTTGGTTTAAATATTGAAGAAAACCGTCCTTCTATCATCAGTCCCTCCCACCTCTCTAACCATTTCCATGACAACAGTTAATAAGCAGGAGGTCTAGATTTTAAGTCCAGTCTTAACTCTGTGGTGCAACCTGTTAACTGCAACAGCACATTCAGACTAAGCTGCCTGCAGGACTTCTACTTGGAACAAAGTCATTTTCAGTACTTCTTCCATCACTGCTCACACAGGAGAAACTGATAAAGTGCAACAACAATCATTTGCTCAGAGTCAGTTTTCCTCCAATCAAAGTTTTCTGACTCCACAAAGGTGGAAGCTCAAAACTTCACTAAATCATCAGAACTAATAAATAACAGGAAACTATTCAGTGAACTCTTTGCAGCCTCCAACACCATGAAGGAGAAACAAGCAAACTGTGCCGCTCACATGTTGTTTGGATCACCATAGCAACACACAGGGAGGGGTTACAACCTCAGAGAGATCAGAGATATTGATCTGTTGATTGACAGCAAGATAGACCAATCGGTTTGTGCACAAGCCTCACTTAAACAGTGGGCGGGACTGATAGGGTCAATGCACCTAAAACAACACAAACAGATTCACAGCTTCAGATCAATTTCCAAATAAAAAGCAGATATTGAAACACCATCGACTGATTCGTCAACTATTAACATAATCGTCAGTTGCAGCTGTGATTCCGTCTTAACACCAGACATGACGAGAAGACACTGACCGCATTAATCTGACAACAGCTCAGCCTGCGCTGGTTGTCATGGTAACAGAACCACAGTCCTATAATCTGTAATCTGTCTGCAGCCTCTTATCAAATTAAAGTTTACTACTTCCACCTGACAGAAAGAGTTTGCAGCTCTTTACTTTCTACCTAATCTCCATGCAGATCCTGCTTCCTACAGAGCTTCATTAAGTGTTGAAGCCATTCATTGGTTTCATAAAACAGAATCAACTCAGGAGGTTGTGATGTGATGATGTGCTGAGGGCGGCCTTGGTTCTGTCTCATCCACTGCATAGGAGACAGTCCTGGATGGTTCCCATAGAAAAGCTCAGGGAAGCAGCTGTGAGCTGCTCTTTATGGGAGGTGAGAAGTCAATCAGACCAACATTTAACAAAACAACCAGCTCGTCTTCATCACTGAAGTCTTCTCTCTTCTAAAACTGAAAAATACAGTTTGAAACCAGAAATCTCACCTTTGTGTCGCTTGTCCAGGTAAGTTTTCTAGTCTAATAAATATAATGACACTCTCTCACCTCCACAACACTATCAGGTCCTGATGTTCCTTTAACTCACTTTAACTCTTTGTCCTACTGTAGTTATATACTGCTGCTGTGCAGAAAAGAGACTAAACACACAGATGTGTGTGTCAGCCCAAAGTGAGAACTGGTCTCAGACTGGACACCAGTATGAAAACTGTCTGATCCACTGGTCAAACTGTAAACATGGCCGACAGAAAAACCTGATCCTGTGACAGAGACACAGTCAGACGAGGACTCTTCACTGTGAAACTAAAGACAACAACATGAGATATATTCCAGTAAAGCTCCACCTCTTCCTGTACGCAGATATACACTGAGGACAGCACATGTGATGATCAGAGCAGAGCGCAGACAGACGGGCAGAGAGACGCTCGGGTCTACCTGGACATGGATCACCTGTTGGTGGTGTTGCTGTTGCTGTGGAGCTCAGGTAGGACTCTGCTTTACACATGATGTGTTATTATTCAAATATTTGTATTGAATCTTCACAGACCAACATCACCCCCCACACACACACACACACACACACACACACACACACACCCACACACCCCCACACACACACACCTGCAACATCCAATCAATGTCTTTATATTCAGTAATTGTCTCTCTGTGCAGTAGTTCACACTGTTAGTGACGGAGTCCGCCATTGATTCAGACTCAGATTGCTTTCACATTCATGACTAACTGACAGAAAACCAGGGATGGAAAGAGTACTAGTATATTGTACTCAGGTAAAAGTACTGTTACTTTAAAGTCATTTTACTCAAGTAAAAATGTACTTAAATAAAAGTAAAGAAATATCTCAGTTAAAATGTACTCTGAGTAAACGTTACATTTAAAAAAGGGTGGGGGGATAAAGAAAAGATGTTAAGTGATATATGATGCTACAGTTAAATTAAAGAACTACAAAATAAACTGCATTAAATGTCAGCACATACACGTGTGGAGCAACATCACGCCACAGAGCCCTGATGTCCAAACCAACAATAAATTCCTTTTCTATAGAGGCACTTTGCAGTCTGTGCATACAACTGATTCTCAGTTATAAATACAGCACTGCCTTCCTCTGTGTAGCCACACTAGAATTAACCAGAAAAGAGGACAAAACTCAGACAATTCAACAAAAAGTCTATGGACATCACGAAGGGTGCAACAAGCATCATCAAGATACATAAATTAAATATCCTGACGCTTCTTATAGAATCAACAGCAGAATAAAACAGAACAAAGATGTATAATATAACTACATAGACTCCACAGCGACTGCAGCCCATAATCACACATATAGAAGCAAAGGAGAAACTGCAGTCTTTACACACACACACACACACACCTCTTTGTTGCTATTGGACAAGTGAAATATATAGAGAATAATGTATATATAAAAAAGTCGTTTAAAGTTTATTTCTGGTCCTTTGCGTCTCTTTGTGGTTGTTGAAATGTCGAGAAGACACTGACCGCATTAATCTGACAACAGCTCGGCCTGCCCTGGTTCCACTTATCCGGGGCCGGGTCGCGGTGGCAGCAGGTTAAGCAGGGTTATCCAGACGTCCCTCTCCTCGGCAACGCTTTCCAGCTCCTCCTGGGGGACCCCAAGGCGTTCCCAGGCCAGATGAGATATATAATCCCTCCAGCGTGTTCTGGGTCTGCCCCGGGGCCTCCTACCAGTTGGACGTGCCCGGAACACCTCCAAAGGGAGGCGTCCAGGAGGCATCCTAGTCAGATGCCCGAACCACCTCAACTGGCTCCTTTCGATGCGAAGGAGCAGCGGCTCTACTTAGAGCTCCCTCCGGATGTCCGAGCTCCTTTCCCTGTCTCTAAGGGTGAGCCCAGCCACCCTACGGAGGAAACTCATTTTGGCCGCTTGTATCCGCGATCTCATTCTTTCGGTCACTACCCAAAGCTCATGACCATAGGTGAGGGTTGGAACGTAGATCGACTGGTAAATCGACAGCTTTGCCTTCCGGCTCAGCTCCCTCTTCACCACCACGGTCCGGTACAACGCCCGCATTACTGCTGATGCTGCACCGATCCGCCTGTCCATCTCACGCTCGTGAACAAGACCCCGAGATACTTGAACTCCCCCGTCTGGGGCAGTAACTCACCTCCAACCCAAAGGGGGCAGTCCACCGTTTTCCGGCTGAGAACCATGGCCTCGGACTTGGAGGTGCTGACTCTCATCCCAGCTGCTTCACACTCGGCTGCAAACCGCCCCAGTGCATGCTGAAGGTCACAGGCCGATGAAGCCAACAGAACCACATCATCCGCAAAGAGCAGAGATGCTATTCTGAGACCACCAAACCGGACACTCTCCTCCCCCCGGCTGCGCCTTGAAATCCTGTCCATGAATATCACAAACAGAATTGGTGACAAGGGGCAGCCCTGGCGGAGTCCAACACCCACTTGAAACGTGTTTGACTTTGTGCCGAGAATGCGGACACAGCACTCACTTCGGTTATATAGGGACCGGATGGCTTGTAGCAGCGACCCCGGTACCCCATACTCCCGCAGTACCCCCCACAGGACCCCCCGGGGGACACGGTCGAAAGCCTTCTCCAAATCGACAAAACACATGTAGACTGGATGGGCAAACTCCCATGAACCCCCCAGCAGCCCTGCAAGAGTAAAGAGCTGGTCCACTGTGCCACAGCCAGGACGGAATCCACATTGCTCCTCCTGGATCCGAGGTTCGACAATCGGTCGTAGTCTCCTTTCCAGCACCCTGGAATAAACTTTCCCGGGGAGGCTGAGCAATGTGATACCACGGTAATTGGAGCACACCCTCCGGTCCCCCTTTTTGAAGACGGGAACCACCACCCCGGTCTGCCACTCCACAGGCACTGTCCTCGACCTCCATGCGACACTGAAGAGGCGTGTCAGCCAAGACAGCCCAACAATGTCCAGAGCAGCATCTCAGGGCGAATCTCATCCACCCCTGGCGCCTTGCCACCAAGAAGCTCTTTGACTACCTTGGAGACTTCTGCTAGGGATATGGGTGAGTCTTCCCCCGAGTCTTCAAACTCTGCCTCCTCCACTGAGGACATGTTGGTCGGGTTGAGGAGATCCTCAAAGTGCTCTTTCCACCACTCGACAACATCCCCAGTCCGGGTTAGCAGCTCTCCTCCCCTGCCGAACACGGCCTGGGCCAAGCCCCGCTTCCCTTCCTGAGTCGTCTAACGGTTTGCCAGAACTTCCTTGAGGCCAACCGAAAGTCCTTCTCCATAGCCTCCGCAAACTCCTCCCACACCCGGGTTTTTGCTTTGGTGACCACCGAGGCCGCCATCCTTCTGGCCTCCCGGTACCTGTCTGCTGCTTCAGGAGACCTCTGGGCTAGCCAAGCCCGAAAAGCCTCCTTCTTCAGCTTGACGGCTTCCTTCACCGCCGGTGTCCACCAGCGGGTTCTGAGGTTGCCGCCTCGACAGGCACCGACGACCTTCTGACCACAGCTCCTAGCGGCCGCCACAGCAATGGAGGCTTTGAACATGGCCCACTCTGTTTCCATGTCCCCAACCTCCCCCGGGATGCGCGAGAAGTTCTTCCGGAGGTGGGAGTTGAAGATCTCGCAGACAGGGCCCTCCGCCAGACATTCCCAGTTCACCCTCACTACACGTTTAGGTTTGCCAGGTCTGTCTGGCAGCCGTCCCTGCCATCTTATCCAACTCACCACCAAGTGGTGATCAGTTGACAGCTCTGCCCCTCTCTTCACCCGAGTGTCCAAGACATACGGCCGCAGATCTGATGATACGACCACAAAGTCAATCATCGACCTGCGGCCTAAGGTGTTCTGGTACCAAGTACACTTATGAACAACCCTATGCTCAAACCTGGTGTTTGTTATGGCCAGTCCATGGCTAGCACAGAAGTCCAACAACAAAGCACCACTCGGGTTCAGATCGGGGAGGCCATTCCTCCCAATCACCCCCCTCCAGGTTTCACCATCATTGCCCACATGGGCGTTGAAGTCTCCCAGCAGAACTATGGAGTCTCCAGGTGGTATCCCTTCCAGGACGCCACTCAGGAACTCCAAGAAGGCCGGGTACTCTGAACTGCTGTTTGGTGCATAAGCACAAACAACAGTCAGGGCCTTCCTCTCAGCAACTTTCAGTCGCATGGAGGCGACCCTCTCGTTCCCCGGGGAAAACTCCAACACAGCGGCGCTCAGCCGGGGACTCGTGAGTATCCCCACACCCACCCGGCGCCTTTCATCCTGGGCAACTCCGGAAAAGAAGAGAGTCCAGCCCCTCTCCAGGAGTTTGGTTCCAGATCCTGAGCTATGCGTAGAGGTGAGCCCAACTATATCTAGCTGGTACTGCTCCACCTCCTGCACCAGCTCCGCCAGAGAGCTGACGTTCCATGTCCCTAAAACCAGTCTGCGACACCGAAGGTCAGCACGCCCAGGTCTCTGCCCTTGCCTGCCGCCCGGCTTACATTGCACCCGACCCCGATGCCTATCCCTGCAGGTGGTGGGCCCACAGGGTGGCGGCTCCATGTCGGTTTTTCGGGCTGTGCCCGACCGGGCCCCATGAGTCAAGGCCCGGCCACCAGATGCTCGCCATCGTGCTCCCCTCCCGGGTCTGGCTCCAGGGGGGGGCCCCGGTATCCCTCCTCCGGGCAAGGTGCTCCAGCTCGGCATGGTCCGACTCATCAGGGGTTTGTGAATCGCTCTTAGTCTGTCCCCTCCCCCGGGACCAATTTGCCTTGGGAGACCCTACCAGGGGCTAATGCCCCGGACAACACAGCTCCCAGGGTCACAGGGGCACACAAACCCCTCCACCACGTTAAGGTGGCGATTCATGGAGGGGGGTAACAGATCCACAGTCCTATAATCTGTAATCTGTCAGCAGCTTCTTATCAAATTAAAGTTGATCAGTTTCACAGAAATGCAGTTCAGAGAAGTTAACTACAGTTCACAGAGTGCCAACATCATCTTTAATGGACCAAAACTTTATTTAACAAAGTGAAAAATGCTGAATGATGTTAAAACAGGGACAGCATCAGCATCAGGATTTTGAAGCATCAGGAACCAGAACCAGTTTAAAACCAGTTCTGTGTTCCACTGATGAAGATGATGAGGAGGTAAAGTACATGTTTTACAGCAACATGTTGAGAAGTGGAACTGACATGAAATCAGATCCATTTAACATGAAGTCCTGCTGTGTCTCAGTTTTACATGAAGCATCATTTCAATAAGGTTTGGTTTAAATCCTGCGGCTGCATCAGATCCATGTAGAGCAGAACTACATGTGGACGTGGAGAGAGATGAGGCTGCATGTTATTCACGATCTGTAGAAATCAAAGCGCTCGTTTTCAGACATCATCTGCTTCTTCTGTCAGACTCAACGTTTCTGATCAGAACGAACGTTTATTGATCTGCTTCATGAATCTGTTCAGGTTAGAGCATGTTAGGAATCACACGTGTTTTCATCGGGCTGGCACACCTGAACTGAGAGACAGAATACATTAGCTCAGGACGACCTCCACACATTCACAACAGACCACGTATACTGGAACTGTTTAGTAGAAGGATTTGTTCTGTTTACTGTTTATGTCATTAACACATCTTTTAGTTTTATTACTACACACAAAAACTGCCTCAACAAACAGCCAAGTGTCTTCAGTTTCAGGAGTTAGTCTGTGTTACTTCCATAATTAAATCTACAGGAATTAAATCTACAGGAATAATGTTTGTTTCCTCAGAGCTCTGACTGGACTTGATCATCATGAGCTCTGCTAGCTCTGAGTAACTGGAGCTACTTCCACCTGACAGAAAGCTCTTTATTTTCTATATTATCTCCATGCAGATGCATCTCCTGCTTTCCTACAGAGCTTCATTAAGTCTTGAAGCCATTTATGTGGCCTTTGTGTCTATCCATCCATCCATTTTCTTCCACTTATCTGGGGCTGGGTCGAGCTGGCAGCAGGCTAAGCAGGGTTGTCCAGATGTCCCTCTCCCCAGCTACGCTTTCCAGCTCCTCCTGGGGGATCCCAAGGCATTCCCAGGCGAGATGAGATAAAATCCCTCCAGTGTGTTCTGGTTCTACCCCAGGGTCTCCTACCAGTTGGACGTGCCCTGAAAACCTCCAAGGGGAGACGTCCAGGAGGCATCCAGAGCAGAAGACCAAACCACCTCAGCTGGCTCCTTACAATGCGAAGGAGCAGTGGCTCTACTTAGAGCTCCCTGTGGATGTCTGAGCTCCTTACCCTAATGGTGAGCCCAACCACCCTACGGAGGGTACTCATTTCGGCCGCTTGTATCCGTGATCTCATTCTTTCGGTCAATACCCAAAGCTCATGACCACAGGTGAGGGTTGGAACGTAGATTGACTGGTAAATCGAAAAGCTTTGCCTTCCGGCTCAGCTCCCTCTTCACCACAATGGTCTGGTACAATGCCCGCATTACTGCTGATGCCGCCCCAATCCACCTGTCCACCTCACACTCCATTTTACCCTCACTCGTGAACAACACCCCGAGATACCTTAAGTCCTTTGTTTGGGTTAGTGACTCATTCCCAACCTAGAGTTGGCAATCCAACACTTTCCGGGCGAGAACCATGGCCTCTGACTTGGAGGTGTTGTCTCTCATCCCAACTGCTTTACACTCGACTGCAAACAGCCAGCCAGGATGGAATCTGCATTGCTCCTCCTGGATCCGAGGTTCCACTGGCCGAAAACCCTCTGTCTTCAGCTTGACAGCCTCCTTCTTAGATTGTCACGACCTTCGCTACACCTTCTGACTATAACTCCTAGTAGCCACCTCAGCAATGTCAGCTTTAAACAAGCCCACTCTGATTCCATGTCGCCTACTTCCCCCGGGATGCGCAAGAAATTCTTACAGACAGGTGCCTCCACCAGACGTTCCCAGTTTAACCTCACTACACGTTTGGGTTTGCCAGGTCTGTCTGGCAGCCGCCCCCGCCATCTGATCCACCTCAAATCAGGTGGCAATCAGTTGATAGCTCCGCTCCTCTCTTCACCTGAGTGTCCAAGACATACGGCCAGAGATCTGATGATATGACCACAAAGATCTGCGGCACCACTCAGGTTCAGATCAGGGAGGCCATTTCCCCCAATCACCTCCCTCCAGGTTTCTCCATCATTGCCCACATGAGTGATATCCCTTCCAAGACTTCACCCTGCAACTCCAAGAAGGCCGGGTACTCCGAACTGCTGTTTGGTGCATAAACAACAGTGTGAGCCTTTCATTCCCTGGGGAGTACTCCAACACAGCGGTCCTCAGCGGTCCACACCCACCTGGCACCTCTCACCCTGGGCAACTCCGGAAAGGGAGAGAGCCCAGCCTCTCTCCAGGAGGTTGGTTCCAGACCCAGAGCTATGGGAAGAGGTGAGCCCGACTCGCTCTTAGTCTGGCCCATCCCCTGGGACCAATTTGCCTTGGGAGACCCTACCAGGGGCTATTACCCCAGACAACACAGCTCCCAGGGTCACAGGGACACACAAATCCCTCCACCAAGTTAAGGTTACGTTTAGTTGGCAATTCTTGGAGGAGTAAGAAAGAGATACGTTTTCTAGTGCTGCCTCTTCTTCGCCTCATTGTGGTGCATCAAACCGTAATGGACTCATTACTGCCCCCTGAGGCTCATTACTGCCCCCTAAGGCTGAGGGCAGAAAACACCCACTGCAAAAACAAAGTGCAACTTTGTGATCTTTTTGTGTCTTTTTGTGATTAATTTGTGTCTCTTATTGCTGGTTTTGCGTCTCTTTTTGCTGGTTTTGTGTCTCTTTGTGGTGGTTGCTCCATCACTGACATCTGTATTTATAACATGTGACACATTGCATTGTGGAGTTGTTAGCAGACAGTAATGTAGATGTGATGGACGTTACTGTTTTGTTCCATTGTGTGAATGTTTGAGGCTCAGTATGGAACATAAATTTCCACACCTGGAATTCAGACACTCAGATAAAATGAAGGACAGTAAATAAAGTGAACATTACTAAAGAACAAAACTGTTTCCTACATGTGTCAACATGTAGTAATGGTAGTAATGGTACTAATGGTTACCTGTTTATTATTATTATTACTTTTATTATTAGCTTTTATTACGGAGAAACAATCTGCCGTTTGGGAGGAATTTTAAGAGACTACTGAGTACCTCGCCTCAGTTACCTCACTCACAACCTGTCTTGCATCCATAAGGTCCTGGATGTCCAGTAACTTCCTCATGCTGAACAATGACAAAACTGAAGAGATGGTGTTTGCTCAGCTCAGCTGTAGGCTCGTCAGTATCTCCACACCCATGAGGCGTCCCTCACCCTGGGCACCCTCCCCTGGGGCAACGACCAACCAGCCTGAAAGGACTCCTCCTTCAGCTTGACGGCGTTCTTAGCCACTGGTTTCCATCATAACAGGCACCAGTGACCTACTGGCCACAACTTTGAGCAGCTCAGCTCAGCTGTAGGCTCGTCAGTATCTCCACACCCACGAGGCGTCCCTCACCCTGGGCAACTCCTTAAAAGCAGAGAGTACAGCCCCTATCTCTTTTACATTTTATGGAGCATTTTCTAACAGCTTTTATTCTGGGTTACAGAGATTGCAGTGCACCCATGGGGCAAGAAATCTTGGAGTAATCTTTGATTCGGACCTGAACTTCTCCAAATATTTTAGCAACATCACCAAATCAGCCATCGGTCATTTCAGGAGTATTGCCAAGATTAGATCATTCCTTTCATTCAGTGATGCACAAACTCTCATTCATGCTTTTGTGTCCAGCCATCTAGATTAGTGTAACTCATTATTTGCCCCAGAAACAAATCAACCGCCTCCAACTTGTACAAAATACCACAGCTAGGGTTCTTACAAGAACTCGAAAATATGAGCACATCTCCCCTCTTCTTGCCTCATTGCAGTGATTACCCGTTTAAATCACTGAACGGCCTTGCCCCTTCTTATATCATCGACCTTCTCACCCCTTACACACCTGCTCATTCTCTCAGATCTGCAGACCAGCTGCTGCTCTCGGTCCCCAGGACAAGGCTTGAGACAGAGGGTAGTAGGGCATTTGCTGTAAGGGCTCCACAATTGTGGAATAACCTTCCATTGTAAATCAGACAGGCTACCCCAGTGTCCTCTTTAAAAACTCTTTTAAAAGCTCATTTTTATAAAGTGGCTTTTAATCATTTTCGGTTATGTTTTATGCTTTTATTCATTTATTGCACTGTGTATTTTGTTTAGTTTTTTATGTCTGTGAAGCACTTTGTAAACGTGTTTTTGAAAAGTGCTGTATAAATAAAGTTTATTATTATTACCTGTTCTAGTATTAAGGGGTCCATGAGTGTGACCATCCTTGAGAGTTGAACACAGGTTAGAAACGAGCGTCCACCATCATGGTTTGCTCAGGCTTCTGAAGTCCCCTGTGAGTACAGTGTTGTACCCAGTAAGTAGATCTACTGCAACATACATAGTAACATACAGACTGTGGACCTACAGCGTGTTCCTGACTCTTTTCCCTGGACCTGTTTGTTCCAAAGTAAAAACACAATTGTAGCCCGTAGTTATTTAGTAAGTACAATAAAACCCCAAATAACCTTGTTACCGTCTGTACCCCTGCAGTGTTGGTAAGTAGTATATGGTTATTATTACCCCATCTTCCCCAAACTTTCAGCTTTGTTTCTCAGTAATGGTCAGTACACCCTGAGATTTTTGAATAGGAACCTGGTAGTTTAAAATACTTGTTGAATCAGTGTATTTCCTAAAGTGTTGAACTATTCCTTTAACTCTCTATAAACCAGTCTGCTGACTTGTGTTCTGTGTTTTCACATGTTCATCTCACCTACAGTAAACTGTTATAATGACGGCAGAGTGAGTTCACTGAGATGTTTGAGCTGCTAGAAAATTCTTTACAAAACAACCTGAGAGTTTGTTGTGTCCACAGCTGAGCTCCAATCAAAATGTTGCTTTGTACTGATCTTTATTTCCTCCTCAGGACTTCAGGCTGAAGGGAAACACAACTCATCAGGTGAACAGAGAAAGAAAACAGAAATGAAGAATAAAGATTTACTTTAATCTTTTTTTAAATAAATTCACTTATTTTACTGATGACTCTCTTGTTTCTGTTCAGAGCCTGATGATGTCAGGTTGATGGGAGGAGACAGTCGCTGTGCAGGAACACTGGAGCTGAAACATCTGGGAGACTGGAGACCAGCGGGTGACTCTGGCTGGACCCTGAAGGGAGCAGCTGTTGTCTGTAGAGAGCTGGACTGTGGCTCTGCTGTTTCTGTAGGATGGAGAGAGGAGTCCTCAGACAGACCTCTGTGGGGGATCAGGTCTGACTGTGTTCAGTCTGGATCTCCTCTGAGGGAGTGTGTAACACCAAGTTACACTCCCTATATCCTGTATCTCACCTGCTCAGGTAAGCCCATCAGTGACATTATCTATGACATCTATGATCTTTTTATTTTGTGTCTGGTGTCTTTTATCTCTCTTTATTTTATCTTGTATTATCTCTCCAGACTCTGTCAGGCTGGTGGATGGGACTAGTCTGTGTTCAGGCAGACTGGAGGTGAAGTCTAACCAGCATAACCAGTGGTGGTCCTCAGTGTGTGAAGCTGACTTTGACCAGCAGGATGCAGAGGTGGTCTGCAGGGAGCTTGGCTGTGGGGCTCCTTCAGTCCTCCAGGGGGCGCTCTATGGAGAAGTGAAGGCTCCAACGTGGACCAAAGAGTTCCAGTGTGGGGGCCATGAGTCTGCTCTCCTGGACTGTAGAAGCTCAGGCTCAGCTAGAAACACCTGCTCACCTGGCAAAGCTGTTGGACTCACCTGCTCAGGTAGAAGAGGAGCTGCAGCTTTGATTCGGTTCATTTCTGTTCTAATGAAACTCACTTTATTCTTTTACTGATGACTCTCTTGTTTCTGTTCAGAGCCTGTCAGGTTGTTGGGAGGAGACAGTCGCTGTGCAGGAACACTGGAGCTGAAACATCTGGGAGACTGGAGACCAGTGGGTGACTCTGACTGGACCCTGAAGGGAGCAGCTGTTGCCTGTAGAGAGCTGGACTGTGGCTCTGCTGTTTCTGTAGGACGGAGAAAGAAGTTCTCATACAGACCTGTGTGGGGGATCAGGTCTGACTGTGTTCAGTCTGGATCTGCTCTGAGGGAGTGTGAAATATCAAGTTACTCTTCCTCCGTCCTGGATCTCACCTGCTTAGGTAAGCCCATCAGTGACATCATCTATGACAGTAATGTACCCAGGTTGACATACATGCACCACCTAGAACAGCAGAGGACTGTCTCCAGCAGCCATGACGGAGTCAGATGAGCTGCTGCCCCAGTAAATCAGGTGCTAAATGCACCAAGATCTAAATCTGTAGATATGAGACATGTCTGCTGCTTCAGGAGTCCCCTGGGGCAACGACCAACCAGCCTGAAAGGACTCCTCCTTCAGCTTGACGGCGTTCTTAGCCACTGGTTTCCATCATAACAGGCACCAGTGACCTACTGGCCACAACTTTGAGCAGCTCAGCTCAGCTGTAGGCTCGTCAGTATCTCCACACCCACGAGGCGTCCCTCACCCTGGGCAACTCCTTAAAAGCAGAGAGTACAGCCCCTATCTCTTTTACATTTTATGGAGCATTTTCTAACAGATTTTATTCTGGGTTACAGATCATCTCAGAAAAAAAGGACAGCATGAAAACTTTTTAACTTCTTTGTGTAGAGAGCAAAGATTGTGGAGTACCTGAGCAGAAGGAACAGAACAGAGAAATCTGCAGATGATGATGTTGTGTTATAGTTTTAAAACATGTTGAAAACTGTCAAAAGTAGATAACAGTTGTTAGAGTGTATTAAATGTAAATGTGGTGGTGAAATTGCTGTAGTCTGTGGTGTTATAAAGATGTGCTCTGTTGTTAATGATGAACTTATGTTGGAATTGTGCTGAGTCGACTTTGAATCACTGAATTGTTGTTTCATGACATCTTTTTATTTTGTGTCTGGTGTCTTTTATCTCTCTTTATTTTATCTTGTATTATCTCTCCAGACTCTGTCAGGCTGGTGGATGGGACTAGTCTGTGTTCAGGCAGACTGGAGGTGAAGTCTAACCAGCATAACCAGTGGTGGTCCTCAGTGTGTGAAGCTGACTTTGACCAGCAGGATGCAGAGGTGGTCTGCAGGGAGCTTGGCTGTGGGGCTCCTTCAGTCCTCCAGGGGGCGCTCTATGGAGAAGTGGAGGCCCCAACGTGGACCAAAGAGTTCCAGTGTGGGGGCCATGAGTCTGCTCTCCTGGACTGTAGAAGCTCAGGCTCAGCTAGAAACATCTGCTCACCTGGCAAAGCTGTTGGACTCACCTGCTCAGGTAGAAGAGGAGCTGCAGCTTTGATTCGGTTCATTTCTGTTCTAATGAAACTCACTTTATTCTTTTACTGATGACTCTCTTGTTTCTGTTCAGATCCTGATGATGTCAGGTTGTTGGGAGGAGACAGTCACTGTGCAGGAACACTGGAGCTGAAACATCTGGGAGACTGGAGACCAGTGGGTGACTCTGGCTGGACCCTGAAGGGAGCAGTTGTTGTCTGTAGAGAGCTGGACTGTGGCTCTGCTGTTTCTGTAGGACGGAGAAAGGAGTCCTCAGACAGACCTGTGTGGGGGATCAGGTCTGACTGTGTTCAGTCTGGATCTGTTCTGAGGGAGTGTGTAACACCAAGTTACACTTCCTTTATCCTGTATCTCACCTGCTCAGGTAAGCCCATCAGTGACATTATCTATGACATCTATGATCTTTTTATTTTGTGTCTGGTATCTTTTATCTCTCTTTATTTTATTTTGTATTATCTCTCCAGACTCTGTCAGGCTGGTGGATGGGACTAGTCTGTGTTCAGGCAGACTGGAGGTGAAGTCTAACCAGTCTAACCAGTGGTGGTCCTCAGTGTGTGAAGCTGACTTTGACCAGCAGGATGCAGAGGTGGTCTGCAGGGAGCTTGGCTGTGGGGCTCCTTCAGTCCTCCAGGGGGCGCTCTATGGAGAAGTGGAGGCTCCAACGTGGACCAAAGAGTTCCAGTGTGGAGGCCATGAGTCTGCTCTCCTGGACTGTAGAAGCTCAGGCTCAGCTAGAAACACCTGCTCACCTGGCAAAGCTGTTGGACTCACCTGCTCAGGTAGAAGAGGAGCTGCAGCTTTGATTCGGTTCATTTCTGTTCTAATGAAACTCACTTTATTCTTTTACTGATGACTCTCTTGTTTCTGTTCAGAGCCTGTCAGGTTGGTGGGAGGAGATGGTCACTGTGCAGGAACACTGGAGCTGAAACTGGGAGACTGGAGACCAGTGAATTACTATCACTGGACCCTGAAGGAAGCAGCTGTTGTCTGTAGAGAGCTGGACTGTGGCTCTGCTGTTTCTGTAGGACGGAGAGGGTCCTCAAACAGACCTGTGTGGTGGATCGGCTCTGACTGTGTTCAGTCTGGATCTGCTCTGAGGGAGTGCACAAGATCTGTTTCCTCTTCCTCCATCCTGGATCTCACCTGCTCAGGTAAGCCCATCAGTGACATCATCTATGACAGTAATGTTTCCAGTGTGTTCCTTCCTCTGTCACAGTGACAGTCTGTAATTTCCATTGGACTGAACTGTAAAGTTAGCCAGGACAGTAACATCCTAAAGTGTAGAGAAGTGGACTTGTTTCTGGAAGCTTCAAACCCTCCATAGACTGCTGAGCTTCACCTGACAGGACACACCTGGAGGAACCTGTCTGTCTCTTTGTCAGACCTGTGACATCACATCCTTTTTCAGGGGTCATTTTGTTGAACAGGGGGTGGATGTGACCTTTCATCATCTCTCCTTGTTTACAGACCTGCTGCTTCAGCCCAACATCTCAGTGTCCTCCTCCATGGACAGGGTCTACGAGGCCCAGCAGCAGGGGTTTCGTGTGTTCAGGGGCTCCAATCTCACCATCAGCTGCTCCATCCAGCCACAGTACCCAGGAGGCTCCTTCCACCTCACCTTCACCTCCTCCAACACAGTACACAACTACACCCAGCCAGCTGTCAATCACTCTGCCCACTTCCTGTTTCCTGCTGCAGAGCCCGCCCACCAAGGAAGCTACAGCTGTGTTTATCACGTCTATGTTTTTTCTCATGACTTCTTCTCTGAGAGCCGTCTGCTCTCTCTCACTGTCTCAGGTAAGCTGAAGCAGAGAAACTGATGCGTCACACTTTCTGTTTACATGCAGGTCTGGAAAAGGTGATCCGTGAAAATGATCAGCTGACAACTGTATCCATGCATGTTGTGTTTTCTGGACTGAGGCTGTTTTCGAAACCGCCTGCTACATACTTGCGTTCGTCGCTAGTATGCAATATGAAACTGTTAAATCAATTTATTTTGCAGTAGACTGGTCCGATGCATACTGGAGATTTTTTCCGAATCAGTACGACATCTGCGTATTTCTGTCATACTGCAGATTTTGCTTTTGTCTGCATACTACATGCTACATTTTTTTCGAATCACTATGTACTGATAGTTTAGTAGGCGGTTTCAAAAACACCCGACACTATGGCTACTGTCATAGTATTACACGTGTCATATAGTATCTGAACTTATACAAAGTATAAATGGAGACATTATGAGTGTGTTTGAAGAGATGATTTATGCCTGATTTAGCTATTAGCTAATTTCCATCTGCAGTCCCTGGGCAGGTACACTCATGAGACACTCAAAATATCCATTTACATGCAACACCATTACATAGTCTCTATCACACTAACAGTTATACAGACAAATCTATAAGCACACATCAACATATTAATACCAGCACATTCATCCAGTACAACTATAAAATTACAATTCATTACAATTAAAAATCTAAATCTCGGTCAAACTAATGTCGACATGACTGGTTGCTCAATATCCATTTTTTTGCACTAAAAGAATTAAAGTCTGTGCAAGTTTTAAACTCAACTGGAAGCATATTCCAGTGTTTGATGGCTGTAAATGAAAAAGCAGACTGTGTGAAGGCAGTCCACCGCAGTGGGATGTTTAAGTGTTGTTTCCGTTGGTGTTAACATCAATGCCATTACCATATCTATGCTGTATTGAGCTGCTGTATGTTCTCTTTCCTCCTGCTCTCTCTCTCCCGCTCCCCCCTTCCCCCTTCAACCCAACCGGTCGAGGCAGATGACCGCCCACCTTGAGCCTGGTTCTGCTCGAGGTTTCTACCTGTTAAAAGGGAGTTTTTCCTTGCCACTGTCGCATAGTGCTTGCTCATGGTGGGAACTGTTGGGTCTCTGTAAATATAAAGAGTCGGTCTAGACCTGCTCTATTCGAAAAAGTGCCCTGAGATAACTTTGTTATGATATGGCGCTATATAAATAAAACTGAATTGAATTAAGTCTGAGTTTAGAACAGATCCAGAGGTTCTGCTCATTTGCTCAGAGCGCAGCTGAAAAAACCTCTTCAATGGTGGAGACGTGGCATTGTAAATAACTTTAAATACCAACTGATCTTCTTAAAACAGAATGAGATTTTCAAAACTTAAGAGGTTGTATATGTTACAATGATGGTGATTTAATGATTTCCTATCAAACACTTTTAAGGCTTGTTTAAAAAGAATCTCAGTTGGTTTCAGTCTTTCTGGCCTGGGACCAGCAGGATATACAATAATGAATGTGTGAAAAATATCACAGCTTGCAAAAATGTTTTTGAAGCTTCTATTGTTAATGAGTTCCTAATGTCTAAATTTAACAATGTTATATTTAAAACTTTTACTCATCTTTTTAATATGGCTTTCAAAAGTCAATTGGAATCCAAAATCATACTTAAACATTTAACCTCATTAACGTTCTTGATTATGTGTCCATTAACACTAAGCTGTGGATACACAGTTTGTTTTTGTTTATTAGCAAAATACATTGTGACTGTTTTCTTAATATTCAAGGTAAGACACGAGTCACTCAGCCTCTTAGCAACTTTATGGAGTGTTAGTGAGAGCTTAGCGGCCACTTGTCCAGCATCTCTCCCATGAGTGTAAACGACCGGGTCATCAGCATACATCTGAATTTCCACATCCTCACAAACGGATGGGAGATCATTGATGTATAAACTGAACAACAGCGACCCCAGAACTGAGCCTTGTGGCACTCCCATTGTGCATAATTGTATTCATCACAATTCATTATATATACCAACACATTGTAAACGACCAGACATATAAGACCTTACCCAATTCAGTGTACTAGCTGAAAGTTTGAATTTGGACAACTTTGATAGAAGTATTGGACGACTCGCTGTATCAAATACTTTCTGCAGCTCAAGAAACATTGCTCCTACCACCCCTCCTTTATCTAATTTAGGCTTGAGTACTTCCAAGAAGTAGCAACATGCAGTCCTGGTAGAATAATTATTCCTGAATCCAAACTGCATAGGATGGAGAAGATCTTTGTTGTTAAGATGTGACACCAGCTGTTCTGCAGCTACCTTTTCAACCACTTTAGAAACAACAGGTAGTATGCTGATGGGTCTATAGTTGCTAACTTGGTAGGCATCCTAGCTGTTTCCACACCATTCAGGTTTATCCCCCAATCAGTTCTTTACATCTGAGTCCTGACATGAATACAGACGTTTTAACACAACAGACAACAGACAAGGTCACAGTGTCTGTAGGGAAACAGCCACATGTCAGCCCTCATATAAAAGTCTCACTAAAGTCAAGTCAGGTTTATTTCTACAGGCCAGAATCACAGATTATTCTCACAGGACTTTATAATCTGCACAACAAAGGACTCTCTGTCCTCAGAGCCTCGATTCAGATAAACTCCACAAAAAAACCCTTCAACAAAAAAAAAAGTAGAAACATGAGGAGGATCACCAGAGGAGAGATCCCTCTTCAGAACAGACAGACTGGAAATAGATGTCGTCTTCACAGTCGACAGATGGACAATAATGAACAAACACAATGAAGATATCAAGTAAATCAAGTGCAAACATGTGATATGAAGTAAATATTAAGTGTAATAAGTGCAGTTTAAGCCAGAAGTCTCTGTGGGACTGAATCACACAGCTCCATGTTGAAGGGATTTTAGGAGATTTCAGGTCACTACAGTTTGAGTTTAATGGGAGCTGCTGGACAAATGATGCTGTGTGCTGTGATGTGATGACTGTCCATGTGTTTGGTCAGATCCAACAGTTCTCATCATCAAAGTGGTCGTCGTGCCTGTGACTCTGCTGTTGGTGAACGCTGCCCTTTATTTCTACTGTAAGGTACTGACACATGTCTGTTGTTTCCACTGACTGAACTGAAGCACTCAGTCTGTTTACTGAACTGTGTGCTGTCATGTCCCTCCAGGCCAGCAGGGGGCAGAAGCTGGGCAGACAGGAAAACATTGAGCTGGATTATTATAACCTGGGTGTTTCTGCTGCTGAAGGAGGGCCGACTGAAGAGGAGGGAGCTCAGGGAGCAGAGTAGGACCTCCAAGGAGCTCATCTCACATCCAGACACACAACCGACCGTCAGCTCAGTCAAGGATTTTACATTTTTATTCAGTTTTTATTTATATAGCGCCATATCATAACAAAGTTATCTCAGGGCACTTTTTCGAATAGAGCAGGTCTAGACCGACTCTTTATATTTACAGAGACCCAACAGTTCCCACCATGAGCAAGCACTATGCGACAGTGGCAAGGAAAAACTCCCTTTTAACAGGTAGAAACCTCGAGCAGAACCAGGCTCAAGGTGGGCGGTCATCTGCCTCGACCGGTTGGGTTGAAGGGGGAAGGGGGGAGCGGGAGAGAGAGAGCAGGAGGAAAGAGAACATACAGCAGCTCAATACAGCATAGATATGGTAATGGCATTGATGTTAACACCAACGGAAACAACACTAAGAGCAACATTATAATAGCAATACTAATAACAGCAACAACAGCAATAGCATCAGCGGGTGCAGAGCAGGAGCACGGGGGCAGCAGGCGGCAGCAACCACAGACCCAGACTCCACAGCTCCAGAGGCAGAAACACCTGCAGAAAGCAACAGAAGGGGAGGGAGAGAGAGAGGGAGAAAGCACACAACTACGGGAAGAAGTTGAAGTTGAATTAATAACAAGCATTGATGGGATATGAGGGCGTACAGATGGAGAGGAAGAGGAGGAGAAAGGAGCCCAGTGCATCATAGGAAGTCCCCCGGCAGTCTAGGCCTATAGCAGCATAACTAAGGGGGGGCTCAGGGGTCACCTGAGTCAGCCCTACTATAAGCTTTATCAAAGAGGAAAGTCTTAAGCCTACTCTTAAATGTGTGAGGAGGTTGTCCCATTTCCCGCATACACAAACTGGGATCTGGTTCCACAGGAGAGGAGCTTGATAGCTGAAGGCTCTGGCTCCCATTCTACTTTTAGAGACTCTTAGAAACCACAAGGGAACCCTGCATTCTGGGAGCCAGTGCTCAGTGGGGCAATAGGGTACTATGAGCTCTTTAAGATATGATGGTGCCTGACCATTTAGGGCTTTGAAGGTGAGGAGAAGGATTTTAAATTCTATTCTGATTTACAGGGAGCCAGTGTAGAGAAGCTATCATTGAGAAATATACCTCTTTTTTCTGGTTCTTAATAAACGCAATGCAAAGCATTCTCCTGAATCAGCTGGAGAGTCTTAAGGGATTTATTGGGCAGCCTGATAATAGAGAGTTGCAATAGTCCAGCTCTGTGACGCAACAAATGCATGGACTAGTTTTTCTGCATCTTTTGAGATAGATGTGCCTGATTTTTGCAATGTTAATGCAAATGAAAAAAGGCAGTTCTTGAAGTTTGTTTTATTTGGGAGTTAAAGGACATATCCTGATCAAAGATAACTCAAGATTCCTTACGGTTTCGCTGGAGGCCAGGGCAATGCCATCTAGAGAAACTATATCTTTAGATAATGTGTTTCGAAGGTGTTCGGGCCAAGTACAATAACTTCGGTTTTGTCTGAGTTTAACATCAGAAAATTGCAGGTCATCCAGGTTTTTATGTCCTTAAGGCATGCTTGAAGTTTAGCTAATTGATTGGTTTCATCTGGCTTGATCGATAAATATAATTGGGTATCATCTGCATAACAATGAAAAATTATGGAGTGCTTCCTAATAATATTGCCTAAAGGAAGCATATACAAGGTAAATAGAATTGGTCCAAGCACAGAACCTTGTGGAACTCCATGACTAACTTTGGCGTGCATAGAGGATTCATCATTAACGTGTACAAACTGATAACGATCTGATAAATAGGATTTAAACCAGCTTAGTGCAGTACCTTTAATGCCAATAAAATGTTCTAGTCTCTGCAATAGAATGTGATGGTCAATGGTATCGAATGCAGCACTAAGATCTAGTAAGACAAGTACAGAGACAAGTCCTTTATCGGATGCAATTAGAAGGTCATTTGTAACTTTCACCAGTGCTGTCTCTGTGCTCTGATGCACTCTAAATCCTGACTGAAAATCCTCAAACAGCTTGTTGTTGTGTAGAAAGTCACACAACTGATTGGCTTACTGCTTTCTCTCTCAAGGACCTTAGGAGAAAAAGGAGGGTTGGGATATAGGGTTCATAATTTGACAAAAATCCCTGGATCAAGAGTGGGCTTTTAAGAAGAGGCTTAATTACAGCCAATACTTTAAAGGACTGTGGCACATAGCCTTTAAATAAGGACAGATTGATCATATCTAGCGTTACAAGTGCTAACTAAGGGTAAATTTCTTTAAGCAGCCTAGTTGGTACGGGTCTAAGAGACACGCTTGATGGTTTAGATGAGGAAAATCATGGAAGTTAGTTGATTACGGTTGATGGGAGAAAAGCAGTCTAAAATGTACAGGTTTTTACAGTTGTTTCTAAGGTTCCTGAAGATAAGTCAGTACCAACTGAGTGGGCAGGAGGTGCTGAATTTTTTCTCTAATAGTTAGAATTTTTATCTTTTAAAGAAGCTCATGAAGTCATTACTACTGAGGTCTATAGGAATACATGGCTCAACAGAGCTGTGACTCTCTGTCAGCCTGGCTACAGTGCTGAACAGAAACCTGGGGTTGTTCTTATTTTTCTCTATTAATGATGAGTAGTAGGCTGCTCTGGCATTACGGAGGGCCTTTCTATAAATTTTAAGACTAACTTGCCAGGCTAAACGTGATTCTTCCAGATTGGTGGAACGCCATTTCCTTTCAAGTTTTCGCAATGTTTGTTTTAATTTGCGGGTTTGTGGGTTATACCATGGAGCTAACCTCCTCTGTTTTATTATCTTCTTTTTTAGAGGGGCGATAGAGTCGAGTGTTATTCGTAGTGAGCCTGCAGCACTATCAACAAGATGATCAATTTGGGAGGGACTAAAGTTAGCATATGAGTCATCTGTTACATTGAGACATGGAACTGAATTTAATGCCTATGGAATCACTTCCTTAAATTTAGCTACAGCACTATCAGATAGACATCTAGTGTAGGAATGTTTGCCTAATGGCGTGTAGTCCAGTAATAGGAATTCAAAAGTTAATAGAAAATGGTCTGATAAAAAAGAATTCTGTGGAAAGACTATTAGACGTTCAATTTCAATCCCATAA
>SEMN01001150.1:0-95790 GCA_005408345.1 Macquaria australasica | reverse complement strand
TTATCCTAAACAAAAAAAACTTTTCTTCATCCCCCCCCCCCCCCCCCCTGAATTCTCCGAGCACCACAATCAAAAAAATCAAAAAACACAGACTGAATCGTTGTCTAGTCTTAGCTTAACTAGTACCTGTATTAAAGAGAGAGAGTGAGAGATACAATCCCTATCCTTGAAAAGAAAATCAATCAACTTGACACCGGTTTCACACACGGTTAATACCTGTAGCTAGAGAGAAAAGACAGCAGGTGGAGGACAGACTAGCTGCTTACATTTCCTGTGTGGGTTGATGTTGAACTCCGTGTGGAGTTTCTGGTGTCTTCGCTCTTTCCGGATCGTCTCAACGTGAATTGCGTTTTGATGGACCAAATCCAGTTTGTTGTTTCCTGCCATGTTGAAAACAAACAAACAAACAATCAGCACCGAGCTGAAATAAAGAGGCTCTCGCTCTCGGTGGCGTGTTTAGGAGTCTGATTTTTATGCGCGTTACCAAGCAACAGTAAACGTTGCACCGCGCTGCAGTAACGGGACTCGAACACGCGGCGGCGCGGCGCGCTCAGATTTGGTCCTGCACGGTGGACGAGCAGAAGAGCCCCTCACACTTTTACAGTCCTTTGCACTGTGTCATCCAGATATCTCAGCTACATTACATCGTGAAGTAGAAACTAACACAGCAGCGGAGACTTTTAGCTACACTTCCAATATTTAATAAAGCCTAATATAAGCTTTCATTCTAATTGTTAATACTAAATGTCTTTAAGGTACATGAAGATCACTGTAAAATTAATACATACTATGAGGCCGACATGAACACTATAAAGGGGGAATAATAGGACATTTAAAAACAACAACAACACATAAATAATGTGTAATGTGGTGCAGTTTGTCCTCCCCATTGTCTTTTAAATACATGTAACATAAATTGTTTTTCATTTATTTTCTTCTTTTTTTTGTGGTTTATGATCAATACTTTTGCAATTAAAGGCTAATCTCTGCTCTCAAATAGATGTTTTTCTTGTATTCATTGTATAAATATACGTAACATACAATATTCTGCAGGCGTTCTTGCATTTGCATTTGTTAATAAATATCATTACAACAAGGTTCCAGACTACAGAAATATTTAATTTTTTTTTTACTTGTAGCTAGCAGACAAGAACTCAACTAAAATATTTATGAATCCCATACAAAATTAAAGTTTTAGGCAAAATTATATATTTCTCCGACCAGTAAAAATTAAACCTTCGTGCCAAGACACCGAAAAATGTACTTAAATTAACTGATTTATTCACAAATAAATTAAATTGCAAAGGAGCTGAGATGTGGATGGTAGTAAAGTCTGTGGTGGCTGTGAGTGGATGTAACCCAAATAAAAGGTGGCAGATTTTATAGTGACTGGGAGCATTGGGCCCAGGTGTTCCCAGTCAGCCCAAGTGGACGGCCCCGCCTACCAATTACATGAACCTGCAAAAGAAGAGCAAAGGAGGCCACAACCAATCAGGCCAGAGGGCCGTCACAACAAGGACTCAGGTTGTATTCTCGGTGCAGCATTTTGCCCACAGAGACTTGAAAACCAAAACAAATATATTATTAAAGGGGATCAATCATGACGTCAAATTAAATATTCCATCTATTTCTTTAACCCTGCTTTACAGTGAATACGTTCTGGTTTACAGACAGACATTACGTTCAGTGATAAATGTAGAAATTCTGCAACATTTGAACTCAAATTTTCCCTACTTTAGGAACTATGTGACTAGAAATGTTTTTATCAACAAACCTTGGGTGTATCTGAGCTTTGCAGTCTTCCCACTGATCTGCAGAAGCCATTTGTTCATCCCAATATACGCTGTATTTCCTTCCAACCACTGCTGTTATGTGCCATGTTGAAAATGTTTGCCTGGAGCAAACAAACCCATGAAAATGTAGCAGAAGAGCGCTGAATGAATGAATATGTCCAGACTGTGAGAAAATGTAGCCAGCCCGAGATTTTTTTTGTTTTTTTGCTTGCGTATGTTCTCTTAGGGCGACAGACGACAGTTGAGGCTTTTTTTTTCTCAGGTCACAAACCAGGACTGTTTGCTGTAAGTCTGAATTCTGCACAAACACACACACTGACACACTTTCACTGCATGTAGCCTGTGCGAGTGCATGCGTGTCTGCTGGCTTGCTGTAATAGCTGTGGGCATTTCGCACTAACAAGAAAGAAACTTTTAAGGAAGTAGCAACAGCTACCCAGATGACCAGTGACCTTGTGACAGTGCAGTGTGTGTAAAGAAGAAGTGGAGTGGCATTTCTTCACATTGTCTTGGAGTACACTTGACTTCCCCTGCTCTTTGTGGTGTCACGGATCACACATAAATAACAGTACTTTCACATTTTGTAAATAGTACTTATGGTTGGGTGGTTGCTGTGGGTGTGCTGATATACTTTCAAGGCTGCAGTGACAATCCTTCTCACCACTTGTCTCCTCACATTTCATTTCCCTTTCATTTGGTTTTCACCTCCTCCTCTTCCTCCAGCCTTCCTTCCCATCACACTGTCCCATCTGCTCTTCTCAGAAGTAATCATTTTGTTTTTACACTCTCCCGTTCCTGTCTTTGATGGTTGCGTTAACTTTGTGTGCCTGTGTGTGCGTGTGCGCATGCTTCTTTTCACAGCAACAGACAGCTCAATAAAAGGTTGAGATGTTCAGCTCTTGGTGTCCCGTCTCATAACCTGATTCAAGCTTTATTGGCCCTGCGTGATAGATATAATGGAAACAGGTAATAACCCAAACACTGGTGGGGCTGCAGGGGGAGATTTTTGTGATTTCAGTGTGTGTGGGTGTCAAGTCCCTTGTGGTGTTTGTGTATGTGTGTGGGGAAGAGTGAGCAAAATGTATTACGAGAGGATGGGAGGGCTTGCGGTGTCAAGCTTTGTTCCCTTGGCTCCTGTCACAGTGTCGGACCGAGTTATCATCAAGGCAGCTTTTGTGTTCCTCAGGCAGGGAATAGTAAAAGGCCAGTTTGTGAGTTTGTTCAAACTCCACTGTCACCCACATGCCAGGGAAGGTGTGTGAGTTCATCAGATATGACAAGGTTTCAGCTAACTATTTCCCATTTCCCTCTAACATGTGTAGTTAATGAGGAGCCATTTGTACATCAACAAGTAATGTGTGTTAACGGAGGGGATCTAATCTCCATCATCCCCTGAGTGTTAGTAGGAAGGAAGCATTTTGTTTGGTTTTAATGTGGCTGAGGAGAATTATTAATGGCTGACTAGTGTGTGGTGAAGTGCGTTGAAAGCATTATCCTGTAAAGATCTGAGGACGTGATTAAATGGCATGCCATTTTCTTTGTTGTGCCACTTTATCAGCTCGCTTCATCAACAGAAATTTTAAAATGCATGGCTTTCTGGTCTGTTTAGCAGCCTCTGTATGTTGATATTCATGTAAAATTTTGGATTAAGTCATGGATGCCATGTTTTTTACCTTGTCATTGTCTTATATTCTCTCTCTTTCTCTCTCTTTACTTTTCCTTATTTTCATATTATAATATTTTATTTTTATTCATTAAAAATATCTTACATTCTGTTAAATTTTTCCCTTTAGTTGTTTTAGTTGTTGGCCTTGTGAATCTTGGGTCTTGTTCTTGCATTTGAACAGGTGTAATTTTGTGTCATTACTAACGGGTGTAGCCTCGAACAACTTTAATTGTGACACAATACATTATGGGATTGTTAGCACAAAGTCGTGTACATGCCGTGGACACTAGTTTGTGTTTTCCATTGTGGGAATCTTTGAGGGCAATATGTAGAACATACAGTACATTTCAATTTAGAATGAAATGGCAGACAGTAAATATTGTGCACCATATAGCAAATAGGGAGTAATTTTGGACACAGCCCACGAGTGTGCCTTCCAGAGAGACCGCAAATATATAAATCAATTCTCAAAGTAGAAAAAAGTGACATCCCATTGATGCAGTCAACATATTTAAAAATAACTCTGATGTTCGTTACATTGCTACTTTGGCAATTTGAGAGTTTGCACCTCTCTCTGGGTGTTGTACACCTGCGTGGAATTTGGCAATTGTCTTGTGTATATATATATATATATATCAGTGACCTGCTATTAAAAACTACTTATGCTCTGAGGAAGGTGTTTGGCTGAAATGTGTCAGAAATTATATTTTAAATTTAACATGAATCTGCACTAACTGCTTCGGTGGTCTGCCAACTTTTTCTACTTTTAAGTGTTGATTGCATGACATGGCCTTTAAATACATATTCATATATACATTTTTTTCCCCGTTACCACTGGTGTGCTGTCTCATCGTCTAATATCTTTTGGGGGGAAGCAAACACAAAGATATTCTTTCACTAACTGAACTTCAATGCGGGTGAGGCACACTTGTTTCCTCTTCTGAACTATTCTGTGCATGCTGTTTGGATAACAATACAATTCATGGGAAAATGAGAGGGCAGTAGGTCTGAACAACTTTACACCACCAAGAGAAAAATCCATCCAAAGGGCAAAGGTAACCGTAATGAGGTGAAGTTTTGAGAAAGTATCAAAGCTTTCTTTCAAGAAAAAACAACTTTTTTTGTCTCTCACATTCACATTCCAAAAAGGAGAAATATGTCTTTAGAAATATACCCAGAATGAGACTTACATGTAGTTTGAGTGCCTTGAGTGCCTCTCAGAGTCCTGCATTCAACTCGCAGACCACTGGCTGTCTTTCAAGCTAACTCCATTCCCCAGCACAAGCCTCTGACCTTTTCCCACAAGACTTTGTCTTAATTACTACGTGCTTAGCAAGTTTTAATTGCTTGCTAATTAAAACACTATATCATGTATTATTCAGCCGTTTTCACCACCATTGCTCTAACATAAAACAAATGAGAAGTGCTCACTCCATCTCATCCACTCTAACATATGTTTGATGGCTAATGAAAGCAGCTGATATTTTTCTAAGAGGAGGAAATGTTTGCTGAGGTTTTTAACCTTAATGAAATCCCTCTGTAGTTTTCATTTTTTTTTTTTTTTTTTTTTTCCATTTTGGTAGCTGCTGACCTTTGCCTGGAGTGTCTGTGACTGAGATTCAAAGGACGCTGTACAATTTTCAATCAAGCACCACTTAATAAAAATGTAAATTGATTTTCTGTTGCACAAATGAAGTCTAGAATGGAATTTTAAAGAGCTGCTTTCATTGGAAATGCACCAGTATAACCAGTGATAAGCAAATAATTGGAGGAGTCTGATAACCTTCAAAATTAAGATAAGCACAACGTATGTTTGGCATATATTTATGGTAAAGTATGTGTTCTGCATGAATTACCCTGTGGTAAATACTGAGTGTGCATATCATTGTAAATATAGGGGGCGCCCTGGTGGGTTAAGGGAAGACCATGAACCACAACGTCCCCTGTTTAAATCCAGCACAGGACCTTTGTTGCATGTCATTCCCCATCTCTCTCTCTCCCCTCATTTCCTATCATCTCTCTACTGTCAACTCTATAATAAAGGCATAAAATGCCCCAAAAAGCTTTTTGTTTTTTTCAAATAGTGCGCATCTCATTTTGGAATGGCATGTCTTTACTCTTGCAGAATGAGTTTAGGATGGATTTTCTTTCTTTATACCTAACAAAAAAATATGTTGTTTTTCATTGCCTTCCAAAACAACGCGTATGAGCATTACAAAAAACGACTCATATGATCATTTTCTGATCTGCCACCTCTATGGTTAAGGTGTAATTACTTGTAACTACAGTAACAACCCTGATTTGCAACAGCAAATATGTTTTGAGAGAAATGTAATGCTGCCCAAATAATGTTTTTTTTTAATCTAAGTTGCAAAATGTTCATACAGAACGTATCTGCAAAACTTTTATTTGTTTTCCTACAATATCTGCTCATAGTAACACATGACTAGTGTTTGAATGATTATGTTTAGGCACTTGGTTAAGGTTAGATTGTTGTCTTGGTTAAAAATTGAAATAGTCAGCAGTGATTTGAAGCAAGAGATGGGCTGTCTTTACTTCATTAACATTTAACCAAAGCCACGATCTTTCCCTAACCTTAACTAAAGTGCTTTTGTTACCTAAACCAAAACATATGCAGGACTTGAGATGCAAATCCTGGTCTCTGGTGTCAGAAACCTGCACCTTTGTATGCCCACCAACCACCTCCCTACGACTTGCATGTGGTGTTTTTTGCTAAACAAATTAGTATACAAACATATTTTTGAGAAAACAGAGTTTACTACTTGGTTAAGGTTAAAGAAAGATCATGGTCATGGTTGAAAATATATACTGTCGTATATACTTTGCATGCCCATTAAGACCTCCTCCCTGGACAGTCTTGTCTCCTCCACCAAACAAATCATCCAAATTATACCATGGTACCATATGAAGCTTTACTTAATGAAAAAAATAAAATGTTGGCTTGCACACACTTATAAAATTTTGATTCAAAGCTCAAGTTTCTGAGCTGACAATAAAGATTTGAAGAATTTGTTTGGGGGCACACTAAGCTGTACTGTGATCTCCAGCGAAGACCGTGAGAAAATGGTTTTGTGGTTTGGCTCTGGACCCCCGTGTCTGCTCTGTCTGTGGCTGCCAGTCAACCAGAACACTAATCTAACAGCAGATACAATCCCACCCATCTCAGCCCTTTGTCTCCTCACGCACAGCGATAATAATTTATCAGATTTTTTTTTGACCCCACTAGAGGGACTGTGGGTATTTACTTATCTGATTATGGATTTTTATTCTTCTCTCTTTTAAACTACTGATTTTTAGAGAAGCAGGGCACCTTAATGCACAGGCACACACATACAAGCACACACACCTCTGCTGTGTGACTATCTATTCACCTTGCACTGGAGACAACAGGTGATAGCAGATCACATGTACTGGTACATGTACAAACACACCTACCACGCTTGTGCTTTACAGTTTGTTTTGATAATCTCGTAAGTGTCTGGGGCTCTCTGGAGACATCGTGGTTGTGGGAAAACTGTCTTCCCATCTGATGGTAGCTCTGTGTCACCATTGCTCTTGTCTGTAATCTCCTGTTTTGACTCACTGAAGGAGACTCAAGTAGGACAGAGCACAGCAGAGATTACTGCAGTATAGATTAGGACAGACCTCACTGCAGATGGCCATAGCACAATGTCAGTTTCTCAAACACAGAGAATACACAGAGCATATTCAGCATTTGATATGTGCATGTAATGAAAATGAAATTTTTTTTACCTTTCATGCTTTTATTAGGTTGTTGACTGCTGCTCAGTGGTGGAGCTGAACAACTGATTGTTGAAATGTTTCATGGCTGTGAGGCTTTACATTCACTTGTTCTGGGTTTTTTTATGTTTACTTCAATTTCCAATGGAAAAGGCAAAAAACCATCATGTTTTTAGCACCAAATACAAAGTGAACGAGGTGAAAGTTGAAATAATTATCTTCTTCATCACTTTTTCCGCAGGAGCCCGGGTGGCATTATATTTGTGCCTCAATCCCGAGTGCACAATGGGGCATTTTGAGCAAAGAAAATTTTTTTTTTGCAAGCACATTAATTCTATTTTGAAAGTATTACGCAAACAATTATTTAATTTGAGCAAACAAATCTATTCTGTGCTTAATAAATGTATTGAGCGTTTGCTATTATCCACATAAACACATAATAATAACCTCTCTCAAACGCTCAGTGTTTCTCTGCTCTGTGCGCTCATGTTTGCCTGCAAGCTCACTCAACCTGACAGTGTTACAGTGTGCCACGATTTGAATGTGCCAATTAGAGAATTGGATTGTCTCAAATTCGATCGGCAGTAGGATTATCAATTAAAGTAGGGAAGAATTGGGAGAAATGCTGAGTAGACTCACCACAGCCACACATAGGTGGTTTATACAGTTGTGGTTACATACCTTGTTTTAGGAAATTCTGCTAGTGTAACTTTAACTGCTAGCAACACAGTCAATTAATTATAATTATGAATGTAGCTGCTTTAAAAAAAAAACTTTAACTGTGACCCTCAAAATGTCCCATCAGACGCTCTGGATTGAGGCACAAATATAAAGCCATACTCAGGCAACACTGTTTCTTGAAAATTCAAATGTGTCCAACAACACGTGTCTTGTGCTGCATTTAAGGGGCTCATAATCAAATTTTCCCTCATATTTGCCTCCTAACTGCAGTAGTGTCTTCATTAGCAGCGATGGCCCTGGAGTGAGTGTGTCAGGCTGATGGGATTTTTTCTGCCTTGCCTGCTAGCACAAGCAAGTGATTAGCTCATCGTTAGCTGGGTAAGTGGTGGCAAGACAGGACACCCCCATGGGTTTGTGTGTGCTTATTTGTGTGTGAGAGAGGCGGTGTGCATGGATATATGAAATGAAACATGAACGTTTTTGAATGTGAGAGATTGTTTGCGCACTCTCACTCGCACCCCATCGATTTGCTAAAGAAATTGTGTTTTCGCTCTCCGCCCCAATGCCTCACTTATCACCCGCCTCAGTAATGTGTGTGTTTGGCCTTCTGGTGAAGTTCATAACACATGCGGGGCTGCACACACACACAAGCAGAGTACACTCATGCATTAGCAAACTCATAACAATTCCTCTACTTTTATTACAGCTCCAGATGTGGCCTCTCGCGTATGTGGGCAGGTGTGTGTTGGGGGTTGCTGGATTGTTGGGACTGCACACCCTCTCTCAGTTCATACAGACATCCTAGACACACCAGGCATACACACTTGCTTGGTCATGGTCTCTTTCTTTCTCCTCCAGAATCAGTATGCGTTATCTGGTGAATACACACCCAAAGAATTAGGTGATGGTCATGCCATTGACATATTTTGAAAGCAGGATGACAGCACACTATTGTATCACACCCTTAAATATACACACACCACCTGTTGGCAATATGTAATCAGTGACATCATCAACAAGTTAAAAAGGTACACCTGAGTTCTTCATAAATGAAACGAGATCAAAATTCAGATTTAGATTCAAATTCAAACAATTCATTTATTGTTTGAATTTGTCTTTTATTAGAATTATGTGCTTGCCTTATTTGACTGTGGGTTCTTTTGAAGTACGGAAACTGCTTTTAGCCATATATTTACTATGTCAGTGTCTGTCTGCATTTCTGCCCCGGTGCCTGTTACCAACTTCAAGACACCCTGTGTGTCTGTTCCTGTCTCTCACACTCCCACAGGTTTCTTAAAGAAGTATCAAAACGTGTACCTACAAAGCAAAATGCATATCACTTTCTTGTCAGCTGTGCCTATTTTTTACTTCTATACATTGTTGTTTTTGAGGTGATAAATTGGAGAGTGGGAGAAGACAGGAGATGAGAAAAGACATGCAGCTTAATATAACGAGCAGTGGAAATCCAATTTCAGTAAATTCAAAAGAGTTTGCGGGCATATCCAACCTTTTAATTTGTTTGGGAGAATTATATCCATATTAATTCATATCAGGAGAAAAGACTCACATTAGGGAAAGTGAAAAACAATTTCAAGGTTTTATGTTCTCACTGGTTGTCTGTGCAGCACCGAGGTCTGACAGCTCACTCATGCCTTATCGCAACATGAAGCAACCCTCTTTTTTTTTATGATTTCACATTATTTTTGAATGCGTTGATTTTCATTGCCACTGTGAAATAACAGAATAGATCACATTGTGACTTTAATGGCAGCCCTCCCCATCCTCTTTTCAAAACATCTTGTGAAACAATAATTTGGAGAACATCAGTAAATGTAGCCTGAAAAAGTGAGATGAGCCATGAATCCCTGTCCATGCATTTGCTCATACAGTCTTTTCAGCTCAATACTTGCCCAGTGTCTTGCCATTCAAATCAACCTTTTGGTATTCACAGCATTAAGGGCAAGATACAGCCTTATATTTCAGGCTATATCAATAGACAATGTTGCCAGTGAAAAGGATTACACAGAAGCAGACCAACAATGATCTTGACCATAAAAACTGCTGATGGGCTTGGCAGTTTGCAGTAAAATCACCATTAATGGACCTCAAAGTGTTGCCAAATAAATATTGAATCTACACTACAAATGGGCTGACAAGCTCTATTCATGCAGAATTTAGATTTTAAGTACCAAGATATAAATTAACGTTAGCTTGCTATATGTGGAGTGAAGAGCAAAAGAGCTAATATGGAATATTGTTGAAACATCTGACCTGACGTGATGAAATGCTGTTTTATAATGATATCATAAATCATAACATACCACAAATTACAAAACATTGTGTGAATAATGTTAGACTAAATAACCAAATAACATTAGATAGGTTAGCTTAATCATTTTCCCCATTTTCTGATAAACAGGCTTTTAAATTCTGTCTATTGATTCTTGAAATGATTAAGCAGAATGGGTGTTTTTTTTCTGTCAAAATATTCTGGTTTATTTTCTTGCTCTAATAATATTCCAAGAATTGAAAGCACAAAGAACTTACATCAATAATCAAAATCTGAATCAGAATTGAAATACGCTAAATGATCTTCAGTGTTACCCTGTTGTCTCAAGCTCACATTCTCTAACCTTCAGATAAGCAACGCTCTCTCCGCCTCTGTGATGTTTACTGCCTCACTGGTTTGCATCATTAACCCTCTGTAGCTGTGGGGCTAATAACACAAACCCAAGTGTCCATGGCTCAGATCTCATGAATAGGAAGATTGTTTGGGAGAGAGCGATGGGGTTATCACTCATGTCAAATTCCTGGCCAAAGTGGCCACTTTGTTTGGGAAAAAGATCTGGCTTTGTCACAGCTTGGCAGTCATTCATTCCCCTCGAGTAAAAGGAGCTCAAGCCAGCAGAAAAAGTCCTCAAAAGATAGCGTCGCTGCAGTGTGGAAATCTTGTAATTTCAAAGTAACACTTTATTTTTTCATTACTGTTGAAATTTTACATGGTTCTCTGTGTGTTCAGTGCATGTCATGGCTCATTGGCCCATTAGACACATTCATATCCACTCATAATACACCACATCATTTCTTCTGTCATCAATCAGCAAACAACCTTTTTTATACTAGTCCTGGAAAGCTGGCTGTTTGGAGATATGAGGTTTTCATCTGGCAGTGATTTGAGACACTGAAAGTGAAGAGGGCCACTTCATCACTCCCAATACTGACTTAGTGAAAGACTCCGAACCAGCCATGACATGCAGGGATGATAAATATGTCAAGCCATCAATTAGGAAACTTAAAACGGTCCGTATATAACTTGGCAGGGAGTTTAAGGTTCAAGGTGTAGTTGGCCATCACCGAGTGTGTATCAGCACAGATATAATAAGGTGTGATGATGGCTAAGGTCACAGAAAAGATTATGTTTCAACGCGCTACCTTTTGCAAGAAAAAGTGACTCACTCAAGAGTTAATGTAACATTACCAGGCAAGGAAGTCTTAAATGTATCTGAAATATGAGATGTCATTGATGCATGTTGCAAAACAAAAGCTCTGATCTACATTAGTCACAAGTCAGTAAGATTCCTCATTATCTCCTGAAATAAAATCCTATCACTGCAACTTTACTGGAAATCTTGGCCGAGCTCTGCTTTATAAAGTGCTGGGTGTGTTCCGACTGAAAATATTTCCTCTCCTTGAATGATTACTACACATCTGCACTTGGAACAGTGTAATTTTTGAAGGTTGAGAAATCAGAACTAAATTGGCGCTCCAGCCTTCTCCCTCTTACTCCTGTTGACAGTCCAGCTAAATGTCAAATCTGTCAACGGCTACCACTTTACCCCAAGCGACAAAAGAGGGGTCGGGTTGCCGCTGTGGTTCAGTGTTTGCTAGGAACCAGGAGAGGCTTGACACATGAGAGGCTGGATTCTGAAGTTAAAGATATTTCACTCAAGTACAACACTTGTGTTTAATCTTAACACACATTTAACTCGGTATGACTTTGTCAAGTGTAAAGCTCTTACTAATGTGCTTCTGCTTTTTCTTTTAAGTTGTTTTTTTAAACTTTCACTGGCATTCAAATAATGGCCAAGTCTCAAATGAAAGCTTACCAATTACGGGAAAGCTGGAAAAATGTGCAGGAAGTTTTGAGTTTTATTCATCTTAACCTAAAAGGTACCCTGTGGAGATTTCTTGTAACAAAGTGAGTTATTGTTTGCCTTCACTGTTTCTCACCAAAATGCATAATGTATCCTTGAGGGCTAACAAACCTGTTGGATGCATTTCCTTCCTCATAAAACATTTGTAAAGCCAATTTTTTTGTTTTTTTAATATTTTGAAACCTGTATCATCTACATCGACGTTTACATTGGCTAGCTGTTCTTCTCCCATGCCTTCTCTGGTGCATTGGTAAGTTTGTTGGCATGTCACCAACTGTTGATCAATGGTATAGTGTGAAACCATTGGCAGGAATATGTATTTGTCCTTGTGCGTACGCACGAGATACAAACAAGACAGGGCCACGTTCATAAAACATTGCTCTACAGTGCTACTAGTGGTCAAAACCTCGACAGGGTACCTTTAAGACTGACTGGAATTAATCAGTGCATCAAAACCATAGACTGTATATAAAGATGGATGATGCATAGTGATCTGCGTGTCATGATCCCACATGGACACTGTGTGTGTTTGGTCTTGTGTCCAGTTTTATTTTGTATTCCCAGGTCTTGTCTCTTGCATGTTGTTTATTTCCTGTTTTATTTTGAAGTTTCCTGAGTCTCTCTTGTGTGCTGGTCTGTTTGTTTCTTGTTTGTGTGATTGGGATCACCTGTGTTTTATTGGGATCACCTGTCTCGTTACCCACCTGTGTCTGCTTCCCTTGTTGTCTCCTTCTCTATATATACCGGTCCCCTTCCTTTGATCTCTGTGGCTTGATACTGCTTGTCTTGTGTTAGTTTTAAATGTTATCCTTGTGCTGCTGTTCCCCAAACCTGGACCTGCCCAATACCTGTCTGTCTGCCTGCCTGCACCTACGTGTAAGTGTTTTTTGTGGAATAAACCTTTGAACTGCTGGCGCCTCGACTGTCTACATTTGGGTCCTTCCCCTGCTGCCTAGATGGCAAATCTTAACACTGCGGTTGAGCCGTGATATTGAGTTCCCGCCTATACACCCGCCTGAACCAAGAGAGCACACTCACAGTTGTCACTTGTGACATCACACCCTGTTTTTATAGCATCAAATAACAAATTAAAACCAATGTTATCAGATAAATGAACATACCTATACTGCAGCCAGCCACTAGGGGGCGATTGAGATGCTTTGGCTTCACTTCTGTGGAGCTGTCATGTAATCCATCTTTATATACAGTATATGATCAAAACAATATTTCTGTTGTACTGGTGGAATTAGTGTTAAACATTGTACTGAATTTCAAGACAGATAAACATGGAGGAAGTGAAGAATAAAAGTGTCTCTAATGTAAGCCTGTTCCAAAGGAAGGCCTGCTTCTCATTGCCATTGAGGTAAATATTTGAGAACTATTTACCACTACTTGAGAATTCACGGTAGTTGCTAAAAGTTTGTTGAAAGTTGAATGAGAGGTGAAGCAGAAATGTAAAATGAGGGTTTAAAGTGAAGAAATACATGTGAAATCAAAATGGAAAAGCTTTTCACATGCTTGCCTCACTGGAGCTTCAGTATTTGGAAAATTGATTTTATTTGTGCTAATACAGGATATGTCAGGGCTGACAGAGACATTTGTCTATTGTTGAGATACTTCAGTGACGTCTGCTGCTTACCGAGAAGATGGCCAATCAGACGTCCACTGAAAGACATTAAATTGTGGTGTCATCATCTCCAGTTTTCAGCCATTACATCAGCCAGTAAAGCCGGCTGTGACTCTGATGTAAGTCCTCATTTTCTCCATTTTCTACTCCTCTTCAACTCTCATCGCCCTCCATCTCTATCAGCATTTTTTTCATATCCCACCATTCAGACATTACCCGTCTCAAAAACATTTCAACCAGAAAACCTTGAGGCTGAATGAATGAGAGACGAGAGAAGAGGAGTAAACAGTTTCTTCTCTGGACTTCAATTAGACTATTTATCAATAGGAGTGTCTGGCTGTACGGTGAGAGATGGGAACCACATTCACTTTTTGATTTGGTCGTGCCTGGAGGAGAGCAGATTGAGATTAATGAGCTTATTAAATCCAAATGGACTCCCAGATAGACAGCTCATTAAAACTGCAGTGTTTGGAGCCCTTCACAATGCAGGTCAGTGGTGTAGCAGCCTATCGAAATCGAGCTTGTCCATCATAAAGAAACTAAAGGACATTCAAAAAGAAGATTCCAGTTGTTTTTCAGCTGTCAGCCTAAGTACTTGAAAGAAGACTTTAATGGACGCATTTGTCAAATGTTTTTATATTGTCAAGGTAATGCTATATCAATAACCGTGCAGCATGCCCCAATAACTTCTCACTTGTTCAGAGAGACATGTTGGAGCTCTTTTTGAGGCATTGGATACAAATAAATGAAAAGAGTAGTGGTAAACACATTTTGATCTAATAGGCCAGGCCTAAAATAAGACTGTGCATTGTGCTTTTTGTTTTTGTATTCACTTTTGCATTTTCGTTTCCTGAAATGCTGTTGTGTATTTGCGCCTCAGGGGCCATGAGAGTTTGGAGATTGATCGATGGAGAGCTCTGCTGCTCCGCCATTGCTCTGCATCTATCGTCTTCACACGCCCTTCCAGATTGATGCAGAAGCCCTTTCCACATGACTCCTGGCTTTCAAAATGCTGGCAGAACTGCAAAGAGGACAAACGGTCTAATCTACATCCAGATCCCTGCTCCTTGAAACATAAACTTTAGGAGAAAAATAATTTAGCTGACATTTGCTGTGTAGTTTATGTTGTAAAATGTGTGGCAGCAGCATGTTGGATGGGATGTGTTTGTGTGTCTGTGTTTAAGTGTGTGAAGTTAAAAGAGAGGTGGGGCGCCCTTCTGTTGGTTAAGCGTTCCCCTGTGCTCTCCCACGGCGGCTAAACTGCTGACTGGCACTTTCCAGCACAGAGATGGCGCACATGTACAATATATAGCTTCACACACACACATGCACTTAATGTATACACACACCTGGAGGCTTACATGGCTTTACATGGAGTGCTGGTCCTCAGCCAGCAGCTGCTGCCAAGAACCCATCATCACACTTTTCACCTGGCAGTGTCTTGACAGTCCATCCTTTTACAGCTCTCCTGTTAAAATGTGCCTGTGTGTGTGCAAGTGTTAATATGTCTCTAATATTGTAATATGTCAGAAAATAATGTGATGGCAATATGAGTTGTATGCACGGAGCCACAGAACAACAGTTAAGGCTGTTTATGTGCAGAGGGCCTCATTCCAGCCACATTATGTCTTGTAATAGGCTTCATCTTTAAGTGATTACATTTGTCGTCCTGCCAGTGATGTATTACTTTCCTATATGCACTTGTATTGTGATGCTTCGAATACAGAGAAGATAAAACTGAAGCCAGATGAAGAGTATATAGTTCTGAAATTATTAGTAATTAAATCACGTCAATGGGCAGAAAATGAATAGTCGCCATTTTTGCTTTCTCAAAATAGGTAAGTTTCAGCATCTCAAATGTGAGGATTTGCATATTTTTCTCTACGTTATTTTAAATTGAAAATGTATGGATTTTTAGATAACAATAAATACAACATGCAAAGTTAAGATGCCCACCATAGGGCTCTGGGAACGTGATGTGTAATTTGCTATTACTGAGGCATGAGTCCAAATTCCTTCAATCCTACCCACCTGAGAAACTTTTGACTGACTTTTAAATTCTTTTAAAAAACTGTTTGCCTTGAAACAGTCCAATTTAAAGATATTGACAATATCAACATTGATTGAACACACCAGAATCAGCCTTAAAAATCCGGTGTAATTTGTGTTTTATTTTAGAATATTAACTCTCTCAGGTGATTAAAATCCTCAAATTCCTAGAAACAATACTGAGGACGTGACCTCTGTGTTTTCAGTAGTGGGATAATTATTTGGATAATTGGGAAAACAAATAATAAAAATGAATAATATTAATAGCTTTATCAAAAAAAGGGAAAGAAAATAAAGCTATAATGAAAAGTGTTGGTTGCAAACATTTGCTTGTCTTTTTCCTTTCTCTGTCCTTTCTCTTCTGGGATCACTGGAAAGAAAGAAGTCCTGCCAGTTCATCCTGCTGTCTGTCACTCCTCACCAGCCAAACACAGAGATCTGGTTACAGCCGACAACAACAACCTCCACTTCACACACACACACGCACACACGCACACACGCACACACACACGCACACACACACGCACACACACCTAGCTGGAGAGGCCTACTTTGTCCAGGCATGTGTTCTGCCACGGCTGTCCTCTTAACACAGCAAAGACACACCGAGAGAGAATCTGTAGAATGTGTGTGTGCTGTGGAGAGAGAAGGCTGTTGAGGTGCAGTAGCTGGTGTGATGTTTTGGGGGTGGCTTCTGTGTTGTGTAAGGATAATGAACTACAGCTGGAGGGATAGTAAAATTCAACAAAGGGCATTCAGGTGATGTAACACACTCTCTGAAGGCCATATTGGAGGGCCGATTGATTTTCATCCTCAGCACATAAACAGTTCATGTTCTGATTTTATAAGTAAAGAACATGCTCATTTTTGAATTCCTCTATGGTGCCCAATATTCTGCATATGACTTTGACTGTGTTTCCCACTCTCAGTCTCTGTCTCTCACTTCTGTAACTGACACATACAGTACTTACACATGCAGCTGCAGCCCTGTCTCCTAAAGATTATGTTCATATAACTAATTGGAAAATAATTACTTTGATGATTTAACCAAAACCATGATCTTTCCCTACCCAAGTGTATGTTTAGGCTACTAAAGCAATGGTTTCCAGTGTCTAACCATTCACCTCAACTTCCTCCCAACCCTACCGATGAGTTCTCCGGGGTTTGGGAATGCCACACTTCCTGGGTTGAAAAATTAGAAAAAAGGCAGCCATTATGTTTCCTCCAAAAGATATTCAGCTAACCAAATCAGTAATGTATTTTTTAGCAGGCACGGTTGTGTAACTTACATCCAGGAACAAGTGCTGTCAGCAACACATTGAGATGATTCATCTCTCCAGAAACAGGTTTGAAAGTAGAAGTCAAGGTGCATCAAAGGCTTCTGTTCTTCAAATACTGAAAATGTATTCAGCTACACTTTGTCAGAGTGGGTGGATTGTGTATCTACTTTTAGAATCAAGCTCATTACATTTTTGTCTGATTCATCTCGATGAAACTAAATTAGCATTTTTAACATTTTCTGACACCAGCAGAGGTATAAAACATTGGCTGATACCCACACTCTCTTTGAAACTCAGTCTGCAGTATTTCTGCAGTTTTGTTACTGAAACCTGGAGGCTGGTTTGCTGCCACATGACATAAAATCAGCTGATATCATTCACCAGTTGTTAGTCTGAGCAGATTTTAAATCTTGATAGCACAGTTTGGCTCTTAAATGAGCATTGAAGTTTGAGCGTTTTTTTAAATTAATTAATTTTTTCTCTGTTATGCAAACATTTTATTTTAAAATTCGTGTCTGCAAAGTAACAGCTTGAAGCCAGTTATGTGACAGCTTGCTGGGTTTGTGTCCTCAGAGAATACATCTCAGTGTGAATGTCTCTGGAGAGCGGAGACACATTCATCACATCCCCGTTGGATCTGTATGGCCCTGTTTACACCTGGCATTTACATGCGTCTTGGGTATTCTTATCACAAGTGGACAGCTCTAGGTACGTCAGCTCACACCTGGCATTAGGATGCATCTCCACATGTCTCGAATGGCCACTTGTGATCGGATCTCACTTCCTCGCTCTAAATGCAAATAAACACGTACATCATTTCCGTTTGCAAAGACCAAATGCGTTGTTGTTTTTAACCAGCGGGAGGCAGCAATGCACTTCCTGTGCCTAGTCTGCCGGAAATTAAAAGTATAAATAAATAAATAAATACTTTTTTTTTTATTGTGGCTTCTTCTTGTTGTTTCGCAATTTAATATGATGCTGCTGTCACGCTAATGAGTACATACTTCCACTTACGCAGAGGACATCAGTTGAGTAGGCGGTCCTTCAGTGTGGCCCAGGACACATATGCGTACACACTGCTAAAAGAATGAACCACCTCAATGCGTCTTGGGTGCATTCACACCTGTACTTAGAGCTGTCCACTTGTGATCGGATCACCCAAGATGCATGTTAATGCCAGGTGTAAACAAAGCCTAAGTGTGCAAGTTTGTGCTTGCAGAGATGTTGAATGCGAGCCCTGAAGTCTATCAGGACTTTTGCCACTAAATATATAGAGCACATATGCATATAAACAACCAGACACACATGCGCATTCATATTCAAACTAACATCCCATTTATTCATCATTTCAAGCTATTTGCTGGGTGGCTGTAAAACCAAAATCATTTGGCCATTAATAAAATGTGGTTACAATGTGCACCTTGACTACAAATACACAAATAAAACAGGTTTAATTGGTCTTGTGTGTTATAACAAAGAAGACAATTTCATTGGTTCAAATATACAAAAAAACACTGTGGTGGCGTTTGACACATCTAACCAAAACAACCCAAAACACAAGAGCAAAACCTGTTTGCATTGGAATGAAAAACTGAACTTGTAAAAAAGGAATTTCACACAAAGACAAATCACTGCACAATAACTTACACACAAAAAGCCAAAACCCATAATTTTACATTTGTGTCACATGTGGCGTGTATTGCATTACATTGTATTATTTACATTGTGTTGTACTATTTCGTGTCTGCATTGATTACAGGCAGCAGGAATGTGTCCAGAGCAAATTTCTCCCCGAGGAACCCCAACTAAATGTATTGAATCCCAAAAGAACTCCCAGGCACCACAAATTAGAAAAAGAAAACCTGTTTATTAGCACGGCTCACTGGAACATTTCAGCAAAAACGCCTTCATCAGGGAGCTGTTCTCTCCATCCTCTGTGGGATTTCTTTTTTTTTCATTTTCATTGGCCTAATTTGTCTCACATGGATTATCATTCCCTCCTGGCTGCTGTGACGCTCTCTAAAATGACAGATGTCGAGAGCTCAGTCCCAGATCTATGTCTCTTTCTCACACACACACACACACACACACACACACACACACACACACACACACACACACACACACACACACACTACTCTGTGTGCTGATGAGTATGCTTGCCTGCTTTGCCTTGTGATTAGTTATATGGGTTGGATTTGGACGAAATGGCAGTAGGTGGTGACACAACATGACGCATTGCCAACGGAGCAGGATCATTAATTACAGTCATTATACCTATCGCCCCAAAAACACACATTTACACACAAACACGCATACATACAGTCACTGTGTAAGTGCCCCCCTGCCTCACAGTCTAATACCATAGTACAACTAAATAAATGTGCACCTGTTGACACAGCTGGACATACACAGTGTGTGTGTGTGTGTGTGTCTGGAACACTAACTTCCCTTTGTGTAGAAGTCACTGAGGTTTCATTTGTATGTGTGCATGGATTTCTGTGTTTTTGAATATTGTGTGCTCGTGGCGCATTAACTTTGCAGGACGCAGCAAACAAACAAACTCACATTCACGCATCACTGCTGAGTAGCAGCTCGTGGCTGCAGCGGTTTCCCTCTGACAAATGTCTTTCTTCATTACACTCCAAAACATCCCGTCTCTCCCACGTCCCTGCACTGACACATCATTGAAAAAAAGACTCATTTAAAGTTACAATACTCAAGATTCTCATTTTTGAGTCTTATTTTGACCATATATTTTGTGCTTTATGGTACTTGCTACAACTATTTATCTGTACCTCATCTTCCTCACCAACTCTGAACAAATCACCATCTAACTGTGAGCCTGGAGACAGATATAGCACAGATTGGAGCACAGAGGCTGGATAGTATCAGTCTCATATAAACAAAACAAACAGTCACCTGGCAACAAACAACATGCATTTCTTTGAATTGGAGAGACTTACATTGTGCACAGATTTAAGATTATCTAATCTCGTGTATTTCTTATACTTCTGCGCCAGACCGAAACCATAACTTTCTCTCAGAAACATATCTTTACAGTCCTCTTGCTTCATATTCTTTAACATAAATCAGACTTTCAGCAATTTTCCTACGAAAGAAAGTATTTAAAATTGTAAAATTATTGATTAGCTAACCTCAGTTAGCAACAAATAATATTCCAGCTCACAAACAGAATTTTGGAAGTTATTACTTCTTGCTACAAAACTTTATTTCTCAAACTGAATATATATGTGCTTTACACAAAAAAGCAGCATCAGTATCAAGCACAAAGCAGTGATGTGTCTGAGACTGGGGAGTGATGGGCAGATTGTGGGATGACGGAGGGGATGGGGTAGGTGGAGGCGTCAGGTCTGACACGCAGTCTGACAATCTGCAGCCTTGCTGTCTCCACTCTCTTTATTTCTATCTGTCTGTCTCTCTGTCTACGCAATGTCTGCCTCCTCTGTCTCGATCTTTCTCTCACATTTGCTTTCACTTACACACTCAGACACACTCCTTTTTATGGAATCTGACACCTATGAAAAAGCACCCACTACGATTAATTCATTTTTTACAATTTCTGTTCTATTTTTAGTCTGTTTTGAATGTCTCACAAATTATGGCTTTTTTAAAGGTTCTTTGAGGAGCCAGACTAATACTGAAAGCCTATTTGAATACAGAATATTGGCCTGTTATGTCTGACTGAATGACTCAAAGTACAAACAAATATGATCACACCAAAGATCAAATAGGTCCTCTGCAAGTACAGGTAGGGCTTTACAGCTTATTCACATCCTGTTAGTCAAAGGAAAAATGATCTGAAATGAAAAATAAAAGGCTTTTAAAGTAGACCCAGTGCTACAATGTTTACTCAACATGTCCTTTCAAACCTACATTTTAGTGGAATATAATCTCAAACAGCGTTGGTCTCCTTGCTGGTGTGTAAACCTTCTGAAAGTTAAGCAGGATGTGTTAACGTCACTCCTATTTTTGTCGTTCATCCATCCACAAACTATAATACTCCCTCATTTTCTGAGAGGAAAGTAGCCCCATTTGTCAGCACCGTCACCGCTGTGTTTTCTCATTTGTCTGTCAGTGATTCGGCTCAGTGAGTTAACGGCAACCTAATTCCCGCCGTTCATTCATTTGCCGTTCACTCTCACTCGGGTGTCGGAGACTCGCTATAGGGCAGTGATTTAGTGCTCAGAAACTTAACTACTCCAAGTGGAAACTCACAGAGGGAAGGAAAGGCTTTCCCTCCTCGTATGATGATTGATAAATGATAGTCAGGGGGCCTCCAAGCCTTCACTGCCCTGCTGTAATAACCGGTTACGTAGCGAGGAGAGACACACGACTAAATCCTTCCACTGATCTGTCTCTCAGGCTGCTGTCTTTTTTGTTTCTTTCCTTTTGCCTGTAACAGTGTGGCCACTGTCTACGAATATGCCCCTAATCTGCGATGACTGAAGCTTTTCTGTTCGACGTTGGGTCTTTTTCAGGCCAAGACATTAGTTTGATGGATTGTTAGAAAATAGTGGTAACCACACACTGCAATTTCAGGCTAATTTAGGCCACCTTAAATTTACATCAGTTTCAATTGGACATAGACTGAATCCACTCTGAATTGCACTTAAAGCAACAGTTCACTTAGTAGAACATTTCTAATATTTGGACTGCAAATCCCCAACTGGGTTTTTTGACAGGTCTAGTACTATTACAGCTTTTCTCAAGCATAATGTTGCTCACTGGTTTTTGGGCTCAAATATCTACATTTATTTAGTTTTACTTTAGATAAATCTGCCAGTTTGCAATTGGATGAACAATCAAGAACACTAGTGGTGAACACAACATTTCTGGGACATTTTTAGTCACAATGCTGCATGCTTGTAATTGTAAAGATAATATACTGTACAATGCATAATATCATCATAATATCAATCTGTGCTGCACTTATGGGTACTTCAACAATATTTGCTGGGGGAGGGGGAGATGCTTCTCCTTTAACTTCCACAGCTCAGATTTTCCTATACAGCTTTCCTTGGGATTGAAACCAAAAATTTCTTAAAGCTCCTCTCTACAATATTAAATATTTGTGACTACAAGTGACAATCAGAAAGTTAGGAAATATAAACATCTTTAGTTATTATTTATTAAGAGTTTAACATTCAAAAGTAGGCTATGTGACATCAACGTTTTCCTCCCTTTTCCAACTGAGCCCCACCCACCTGAGAGGAGCACAGACGAAAACACAAATACAGAACTCTCTCATGAAATAACCAAAACTGTTCTCACTTTGGCTGAAAATGTTGTGTTCATGTAGGACCACATTTCTCAGTGTTAGAGGTTGATTGAGTATATATGTTTTTAGGGCAAGCTCATAATCGTCGGGGGGGGGTGTCATGCCCCTCCTCGAATATATGAAACGTGGAAATTTCTGTGTGCACATATCTGTGTCCTGTGTGTGTCCTGTGTTTTACTGAACATCAGCCATGTAGCTACTGGTTAAAGAGTTAACACTGAAAATACAGAGAAATACTTAGTGTTTGATAGTTTTCACAAATCGTGCTCATATACAGACTGTGTGTGTCAGCTGTGTGTGCATTTGGATACAAATAGGAGCTAGTACTGGCAAAGCCTCATTTCCCAGATCAGCAACATTCTCCATTAGTACTTAATTTTAATGTGCTGATACCTTTTTATTTATTTATTTATTTATATGTACATCAAAATGCACAGATCCAAATCTGGTTTTGACCCTTTCTTTGTACACATACTGTATATATAACCATTATATTTCCAAGATCATGTTGTCATAGCACATTAGGATTGATTTTACTTAAGAAGTCCAAACTGTCAGAGCCAAATAATAATAATAATTTAAAAAAAGGCTTATACGACATCTTTAACATAAGATTAGATATTGATTCCCAGAGGGAAAAATCAGTTGTAAGACAGAATAATGTTTAGCATCAGTCTTTCAATGCACCCACCTTGATGCATTTTGACAACTAATTAGATTTGGTTGGATTGAAATGTCAGGAGATGCAACCCACTCACCAGTCAGAGCGTTAATATTGGATGATTTTGCAAAACCCTGAATTATGTTCAGTGATGATGTTTTTAACTGTTCAACTGCCAGTATTTTTTCTCATTCTGTATTCCCATTATATTTGCACATGCAACTACAGTATGGTTGAGGTTAGGCAACTAAAACAACTTGGTCAAGGTCAGGTCATGGTTTAAAAAGCCAACATAATTGTTTTTTCAGTGGTCTTCGCACATAAGGGATGCTCTACTCCCTGCATTGGCAATGAATGTTGGACTGCACATAAATCTTCCTCCAATATGAACGTAATTCCTGAGGAAACTGGGCTGGGATTTACACCTTTGAAGTTCTCATATTAATTTTTTTTCAGTTCTTTCATTTAGTCACAGATTCTGAGTATTTACTGTTTGATTGACAGATGGTTCAAATCTCAGCTGGGATATGTGGAAGTGGATTGAAAGCTTCTTCTAAGCTCTGAACATTTTTTGTACGGTTGAGCAGGTGGGGAATTATCCTCTAACCTTTGCAAGTTCATGCTCAATTTACTTGAACTTTAGCTGTTCCCGTCCTGTATTAAAAACTGTTGATGTCTCCTGGATCAAGTCACTAAGTAGCTTTACTCAAGTCTAGTTGTTCTGTGCAGATCTCAAAAGCACCATAAACATGTTTGGTCAGTGGTCAGTGGTCAGAGGTCAGGGAGCGGCTCATATTCAACACGTAATCACTACATCAGTGTAATATAATCGTGTTCAATTCAATACGATATTCTTAAGTTATTGCTAATTATCTATTGGAGTCCTTGTCACCTTCTCCGCCGCCCATTTATAACATTCTTTGTCCTCGAATGATTTTCATCTGGAGCCACAACTGCCGCAACACGATAAGACCCGGCAACTCATCCACCCGTTTTTAATTCCCCTTCGTGTTTGACAAAGAAAGACAACACCATACGATGTAGATATGACCCAGTGAGTGCAACAAGTGTGTCTGATTAAATCTGCACTTGTCCTCCTTGCTGTCAACAAGCACGGTTGGCATCATCTGCTGTGATCCAGCTCATGCAAGGCTATAACGGAAGAGTGCCACAAGCTGTGGCTCAAAGGAACATAACTCCATCTTGGATATCAAACATTTGGCAGTGGACCCAGTGTGAGTAACCCAATGAGCAATCGGCTGTGCAAGGATAAAAGCTGACCCCACTAGTAACATTGCTAATCTCTAAAAAAAGCTGGTTATCCTGAGCTCCTTTACAGCCCAAACTGACTGATGTATAATTTGGTCGAACTAAAATTTCGATATTTGAAAATATAAAGTATAATAATACTATACCTATGCATATTTTTCCATTTTTCAAAAGTGGATATATTTTGACATGTTTGTCTAGTGTCTAAGGTTCAAGCCTCTGGGTGGGCGTTTCCCATGGCAACAGCTGACTGACATCTGACAGCCGCCGTTGCTAGGGGATGCAGGACGCTGTAAACTGTGTTGTGCTACTGACTGGAGCACGTCAGAGGCCTGTATACCTGCAAATGTTGATACCAGATTTTCCGCTTGTTCAACAAGCACACAAAACATCGCTTAACAAGTGTTATCGATTTAAAACGTCTGACCCTTCACAGGAGGATCGTATTCCACTGGGAGCTGGAAAGTGGAAGCCAGCGGTCTCTCTTTCGTGAGTCCAGTTGTTCTGATGGCAAATGATCAGACTGTTAAAACTCACAGTAACGAGTAGTCCTGTAACCTCAGCTCTCCGTATATTTCCCGTACGGAGTCACAAACATAGGGAACTTATTAACGTACAGAGTGCATCAAATCACAGATGGGACTAAGCAACAGCTATCAACAAAACTCAATTTTCTTATTTTGGCAACTCAAATCAAACACAGATCGTATTTATTAGTAAAAGTTAGCTTTAATTTCAGTTCAACTGAATGGTCAGAGAACCTTTATTAGAGCCATACTGTATAGCAATTAGTCGTTTCAAGTTAACTTTTAACTGTTCAGTTTTTTAATGGTTTACAGTTAATACTATGTAAGTTTTGCTCACAAAGTGTATATGCATGTGGGAAACAAAATTGGTCTCAGAAAACAATTCATATTGGCAAATCATTTCTATCCTCTGTTTAATCTGATGTCCTCCCTTCTGCTCAGAGAACCAGGTGTCTGAAAATTAGGTGCAACAGGTTCAAATTTTCATTAATTCCACATGCACTTTATCTTATTCATACTACTCTTACTTGTTACAGGGTTTTTTTCTTTTGTTTTATTCTTTTTTTTTTTTTCAACATTTCCATGCTGCCTTTCTGAAAAAGTGGGACGAGATCGGAGCTAAACTGCCTTTAAGCATTTGGAAATTTAAATTGTTCTTTTTTTAGTGCTGCTCTCTTGAGTGTTTTGTGTTTCTGTGCTCCAGGAAGTCCCTGTCCCCTAAATACAGTGAGCAGATATTAAACACCTCAGTCTGAGAAACAGGTCTCGTACATGTGCACTCACACAGCTCTGGGCCGCATGCTTTTGCACTTTTTGTATCGCTGATCTCCACTGGCCTCCCTGTGGCTGTTCCCATCGTTTCCCTCTAGCTAATGTTTTGTCATCTGAAGCTGTGATATTATGTGAATTAGCCTGTGGCGGAGATTGCCTTGTGGTAGCAATTCATCACCTGTTTGGCAGAGGTGACTGCATGAGCGACTGAGCGAGCGGTTTCTCGTATGACGTGCGGAGCAAGCATCTGGTGTAGGGGGTTAATTGAGGGCGATTAAGGTGATTAATAGCTTTGTTTGAAGTGAAAACACAAGACAGACTAGCTTGTGTTACAGAGCAAATATTTTGGGGGAAAAATCCATCAGTGGCATGAGTGCAGAATGGCTGGAGAAGGTAGCAGTCAGGTGTGTGAGAGTGTGTGTGTAGCACCAGGAACATGTAGGCTCTCAGCTTAATGGCAATATAAAAAAAAAAAGATTTAGTGTGCATTTGTGTGTGTGTGTTTTGGGTTAGGGGACTGGCTGTGTGTGTGTGTGTGTGTGTGTGTGTGTAGAAGGAAACAGAGACATAGACTTGTGTGTGATCATTGAGGGGGAAAGAGTAATATTGACATGGAGCTGGCTGGTTAAAAAGAGCTTCTGTTTCCACGCTGTTCCATTCCTAAAATTGTCTTAGAGAGAAGCTTTTCCGTGGTTGTAAGTGTGTGTGTGTGTGTGTGTGTGTGTGTGTGTGTGTCTGCGTCTAAGAGAGACTAAAAAAGAAGACAGCCAATGTCATGCTCACATATCCGTGCTCAGAACAAACATGCTCAAACACACTTCACTTGAACCCTGGTTGTGGAAGTCCATGACGTCTCCTCTACAGATGCTTGTTGTTGTTTGTTTCCTGGATTAATCATCAGCAAATTTGCTTTTGTTTTGTTACTATTCTACCTGTTTGACATTTTCTGCTAAAATGCTTTTTTTTTTGTGAAGGACTTTGTAACTTTTGTTTTGAAACATGCCATAAAAATAAATCTTTACTTACAATTTACTGCCATTCATTAAAAAAAAACTTTGCCTACCTGTTTTTTATATCATATTTGATACATCGTGTAGTTTCAAATTTGATATAATGATATAATATATAGATATAATTAGATATAAATACAGGGCCAACAACATTGAATCAAAGGAGATTTAATGTGACTTTTTTTTTTACACTGATCAACAGAAAAATACCTTTTTAATGTCAAACTAAAAACATTGCAAACTAAGTATTGCTGTGAGCCAGTTGGTTTGAGAGGTCACATAATTGGTTAAATTCACCTGTGTGTAGTCACCTGTGTAACAAAGCCACCTGTGTGTAGTCAAGGGGTCTCACCTGATTGTAGTAAATACACCTGTATCTGGAAAGTCCAACCTTTGGTGAGTCAGTGTCATGGCAAAACCTACACCATGTCCAATTCTCTGAACATGCCTTGGAGTACAGCCCTTTGAAGAGAAAAAAAAAACATGGTAAAGAAATTTATGAATTTCAAAATAAAGACAAATAAATAAAGTCAAACTAGGTAAAATAATGGATCACAGAGTTGAAAGCACATTAGATGAACGCAGTATTAAAAACCACCTCTGACAGATGCTGCCTCTGTCTTTTTGTTCTGGCCTTAGGAACAGTCACACAAATAATCAGACAATATAGAGTACCTAGCAGGTGCTTATTTACATATAAAACAGGGCAATATTCTTTAATGGCTTAAAAGTCAATAGGAAAATCTGAAAATGAAATATATGACTGACCCATAACCAGTGCAAACATTTGAAAATTAGAGCTATACAGTATGTACTCTGTCAAGTCTTTGACAGCACATGGGCTGCTGAAACTGCATGAGCTGTAACTGACGAATGAATGATTTATTATGTATTTATCTTGTCTATTATTTAATTTTTTGGTTTGTTTGCCAGCGTGGAACATCCCATTCCTGCTCCTCCTTTAATTTTCAATTAAACGTCAGCCTAAGATTTGGTGATTTATGGGAGTGCTTCGTCCATTTTCCACCCAGTACTTCACCTGTTAACTTCTCTGAACTGCTTCTCCTTACAGTGAATCCTATTTAGTAGAGCTGTTCATGAAGCGTCATTAAACTTAAGATTCACGATTCATAGCATCATGCAAGTTGAAAGTGGCCAGTCTACTGGAGCGCAGAGAGATTCAAATTGGATAGCCTTACACTGTAGTTGAGTGCAGTCATGCAGTCAAGAATATAAGGAACAATCTCTCCCTGCTCCTCTGTCAACCCAGTCGCCATATGTTATGTGTACAGTGGGTTCACACTATAACCACCTCTAGCACTTACTCAGCTCGTATCCCCGGTCCAGAACTCAGGAGTAATAATGCCATGTAAATTGAATAAGGTCAGTCATCTGCAGCATGGAGAAGTACATACATTTCCAACATAACAGTGATTGTACTTAAGTTGGCAAATCCAATTTAGCACTAAAACACTTGGGAAACTAGTGAAATGTCAGAAAATCTTCCAGTATTCAGGCCATATTCTAGCATCTACTTAACTTTCTGTTCATATCACTCATCATGTTGCATTAGAGTAGAAGATGTTTTATATGAATGTTTTTCCCAGGAGAGATCTCTCAGAGAGTTTGTAAAATGAGTCGTATTTGGCTTGGAGGGAGCAAAGGAGACAGGATTGGGATCTGTCAAGGTCGTCTGTCAAAAGCAGGACACATGTCTGAATTCGGGGGAAGTGTTTCATTTCAAAATAGAAAAACACTTCATAAGTAGTGAGGGGGCAGAGCAGGAAGACAGTCACAGTGACAGGCTTTGCCTCATCCCCCATATATTCCCAGTCAAAACACCAACCTGAAATAGACACTTTGTTCCCCATAAATGGCTTCAACACGTGCTTCGCTGAAACCCGAGATGTATAATAACATCTTTTTACTGACACTATTTATATTGTAAAAGCTATTAGACTAAATTGTATGCCATCCCTTTCTCCCCTCTGTGTTTTTAATCTCTTAGTTTTGGCACTGGTGTGGTCGAGGGGTTTGTCTGTGAGCATAATCTCTCTTGACTAAAATGGAAAGTAAAATGCTCTAAAACATGCTGCTGATCTTGGCAGGTTGTATCACAGTTAAAGGTTATGGCGTGCTACAGGGTTCCTGCTATCACGCCATCTCAACTTGCCCACACTTTTCCTTGAACGCTCGCGACTCCCTCCCAGCGCTCTGCCTGTGCCAGCTGTTATTCTTAAAGGTCTGTGAACCTGACATCAAAACACGGTTTTATATGTCATTAAACTCCACTATCCTCTCCTTTTAGGCCTCAGAGATAATCAATCACTTGTAAGAGGGTGCCAATATGTTAGCATACGGGGGGTGTACAGATCAGGACATGAATAACATCAGGGGGGGATCAGATTACTGAGAGTCAGAATGTGGTCGAGGGGATTGTTTGAGTTTGGGTTTGCAGAATTTTCTATAGAATAAAATCTGAACCAAGCTGGGTAAATACTGCATTAATGGTCGTGCAGTATGAGTTGTTTTTGCATTGATGTTATTGCTGCCACCCTTGGTCTATAAAGTTTCTGAACTCGCCTGGCATATGCTGGTTTTAGCTTATAAAAAGGTAAGAGCTCTGAGGCCGGGGTACAAGGCTGGGAAGGTTATGCTAAAGCTGTGTGGAGCTGATCGCAGCTAGAAGCTTTTTAACGTCTCCGAGGAAAGTGCTGACATTTATAACCTGTATAAAAATGTATTTATATTCTAAATAATCATATCTGAGGAAAGAGATTACTGCACAATATCTCGCTCTGTTTGCTTCCACATCTGCAAAAGTGCCTCATTCTCTGCAGTGAGGGTAGGGGAAGGATGGGTACTGATGAGAGAGAGATAGGAGTATTAAACACATAAACACAACATTTTGACATACCGTAGTGTAATGGCACAATAAGGGTTTTGTTTTGACCGGATAGCAGAAAGATACCCAATTTTTCAAAGTAATACAGCTAAAAAGGGTGTCATTTTAACTTTAATACGGATGTTATAATGTTTTCTGGAGGGAAAGACATCTAGCGAGAGAGAGAGGTGAGAGAAAGTGCAGTCTTGTGGTCTGCTTTGGTTTCTAATATTGCAGAGGTAGTTCTTCAGTGGCCAAGCGGCACCATGTGACAGTAACTGGATCGCAACACAGCTGCAGCCGCGGGCACCGCCGGTCGTCCCCAAGGCTGCTGGAATAGCGACAGGACAGCTCCACACACATGCAAGCACACAAATACTGTACATGCACACACCAGCATATGGAAAAACCCAAATAGTACAGGATGGGGGTAAGTGGGGCGATGCGGGAGAGAACTCTACCCTGCCTGTTTCAAAGATGTTTTTAAAGCTGTGAAATTTCTAGTCCAACCACAGCAGGCTGGGTTACACACAGGGCTGTCTTTTAAAGCAGGAGTTGGTGTGTTTGTTCTTCTGTTAAATGAAGGGTGGCGGTGGTCAGACTGGAACCCAGCTACAGTCAATTAGGAATGTCTCGGTCAGAGGGCAGACCAGACGCTTGTTCTCTATTAAAGCCGTGTTGTTTCTGTTAGCTCTGATGGCCGTTGCTGTGAATTTATGGAACAACTGGGACAGTTTCGCTACTTACAAATAGATGAAGAAAACAGGTCAAACTTTAGACTGATTGTGTTGAGTAAAGTTGATATTTCTTCTTAAAGTGTCTGAGTAGCCTTGAACACTGTGTTTATGTGTCACACTGAGACTGTCCGCCCAAGAAGAATGACAGCATCATTTGTTTCCACAAGTGCCCCAAAATGACATATGTTTACGCTGAAGTGACAAAGCTCTCTAATGGCCACAGTAAATATGACGGTAGCAAAGGAGGAAGTCAGGTGACTTCAGGTTGTTACAGAGCGACAAAGTCGGGGTGGATAAAGGGGTCAACAAAACATCAGACTTTAATAAGACTGTGCTCGGTTCAGTCAGTGTTGTTCTTTTTAAAGCATGACCGTTCCATTACCTTAACCAAGTGGTTATTATCGTAACCATGATGACAAAAGGGTCCCCTAATCTTTATGAAGCAGTCAGTTTAACCCAAACCACGATGTTTCCTTAAACATAATCAAGTTGTTTTTGTGCCTAAACCTAACCAAACCTTAACAACTGCATTGTCACATCATAAAAGTGATTTATTTTTCAACAGTGATTTGTTTTTGGAAGGCACTGACAAATGATGTTGTCCTGCCGAAAATGTTTGTATGTGTGGTTCTAGAGGGCATGGACAAATGAGATATTTTGTCATTTAATTTGGAGGACTTGCTGAACTACTGTGTGTTTAAATAGACATTTTGGGAAATATGCTTTCACTTTATAATGTTATGATAGATCTATTAAATTAAAAGGACACATTTAGCCTACAGAATAAAGTGCAATAACATGTCAACGTACACACATCACACCACAGAGCCCTTATGTCCAAACCAACGATATATTCCTTCTCTATAGACGGCACTTTGCCGCCTGTGCATACAACTGATTATCAATTTCAAATATACAACCACCTTCCTCAGTGTAGCCTTACTGGAATTAACCAGAAAAGAGGATAAAACTCAGACAATTAAACAAAAATGACCAACAATAAATAAAAAGTGGACATCACAGCGGATGCAACAAGCATTAATAAGCTACATAAATTAAATAACTTAATTTGCCACTTACATAATACTATACTTATAGAATTAACAGCAGAATAAAACAAAGGCAGCAGCCACAAACATATAGAGTGGTATTAATCTTCTCATCTAATTCCTGACAAGAAAGCAAATAAGTATGTTTCCAAAGATGTCAAATTATTCCTTTAAGTATCATAAAGACTCATAACCATAAACAAACTCACTCACACTGTCTCTCTATTGTACAGTAAATGAAGCAGAAATGCAATGAAAACTTACCTCTTAAAGGGATATTATTTATTTGGTTTACTTTCCTCTTCAGCCAGGGAAGATGCTTTTTTGATTGTGTTTGCTGTGCTTTTGTTTTGTCTGTTTTATTTATCTATTTATTTTTTTGTGAAATCATCATTCTTGACTTTAGAGCGCAGCCTGGCCTACACTGCACGATATGCGTCTGTACTGTGCAGACAGATTTCACTAGGTTGTCTGGTGACATGATCTATTGATCGTGTCTTGTTTGTCTGAGTCTGTCCATCCATCGCTCATGTGAGTTATTTCAGGCGATGTCTTAAACACCGCTGGTCTGACACTTTCAGGGACCATATATATCCTCATACTGTATTCCAGACTTTAAACACTTACACTGATTTGATCACTGAAGGTCAAAATTTACAACAGAAACATCTCTCAGATATCACTGTCAAATTTGGACAAAGCTTGATGAATGAATCTTGGCGCTGTTTTCTAGTGTCTAAATAAATTACATCATTGGCTGGAGGGGTCAGTGTGATTAAAGGCTGGCATTTCAAACTCTGACAGGCTGCACAACACCAGGCTCACGTTTGGTTTTAGTTGAAGGCACATTTACCGTTTGGCTCTAGCTGTGCCTTAGTCATGCCTGAGGGACAATCTTTACTTTTATATACCCAATCTTTCTTTCATTTTGAGAGGTCATTGTGTGGCATTAAAATGATTGTGTGCTAACTGAAGCAATGCCGCACAGCTGTAGCGTAACCCTACACCAGTATCTCTGAGTCAGGCTTGGCTACCAAACACCAAAGAGCATACAGGGCTGTTGCAGGGCAGGGTGGGACGGGAGAGAATCCAAAGTGCGTGGCAAGTTGGCAGACAGATCAAACACTCAGCCCTGACCCCCCCATACTCAATGTTGCAGATACTTCTTTGAAATAAATAGAAGGAATACTGCCTGGAGTGTAATGATAACATCCATCAGCACACCAAAGATAGGGGTTTTACAAATAAAAATCCAAACAAATAAAATCACGCAGGAAATTCAAGCATTTGTCCATAGGGATTGCCCAGGTAATTTATTACATCGACACAACTCACACTGAACAATTTATATGGTGTGCATGAGCAAGCAAAATTTAAAGAATTTATTTCAGTATTTTTCTGTGAGTAAGTGTGTCTATATTTCCCCCAGTACCTGTAGAATGTCTTAATTACTGTCAGTTAGTTACTATCAGCCAAACAGTGCTGAAGTTGTTTCAATATTTGTAGGAATTGTATCATTATATTAGATTTGAATGCTAATAATAAACTTGTTGTTTGATGAGGTTTCCAACCTTAAATCCAGGGTTGGAATACACCCAAAAAAGTGATTAAAACAATGGTGCTAAATCAATCCAGACGATAAACCAATAAACCAAAAAACCAAAACACCACTTCACTTTTCTAAGCTCCTAACAAAAAAAACAAAAACAGTATAAACGAAAAAAGCCACCCACTCCTACATCTTTCAGGGCGGGATAAGGTTTGCACCAGATTCTTTGCAATAAAGTACAATTTAAACATTACACAAGAGTATGCTGGCTCATTGGAAGTCAAAAAAGGAAAGCCCACAACTGGAACTGATGGTAAGCCAGTTTTGACATTCGCTTGTCCATGCAAATTAGGTGGAGCTGGAAGCTTGGTGACGTAGTGACAATTGCAGGTCTAGTTGGTGAACTGCTGTAGCTAACCATTAACTTGCTAGTCAGTCACAATAGCTTCTCACTAGTTTCGCTCTACTGTTCTGTTTACTTCCCCCAGCATTTTGTTCACCATTGCACACCATTGTTCAATAAAAAAGTGATTGAAGAGGGAAAATAAAGCTGGAGCTCTTATCAAAGGCTTAGCTCGGTCACTAACAGCTCTCTGCAACCCATTGTTCTTTTGTGGAGTAGTTTTTACTCCAACAGAGGAGGTTAAATTAAAGTGCATGGTGCAATACAGCTAAGATAAGATAAGATAAGATAAGATAAGATAAGATAAGCCTTTAATTGTCCCACAGCGGGGAAATTTAAGCTATGTTGGCGTCCTCCATTTTGCATTCTGGACTCTGACTCTCAGTCCCCTAAAAGGTCAGCACTGTCAAGACGGCTTGCTATTGGTGATCGGCACAAATTCATGGGTCAACGTTTGCGGGGATTCATTTCACCTCCTCAAGCAGCTCCTCTGATCATGACTATTCCACTGGAATTAATTGATTTTGCCTTTTAAATCCTTGTGTGTCCAGGCCTTTATATCCTCATAGGCTGTCATGAGGGAACCAATCACTGACCAGGTTTCACCTAAGCAATCACTCAAACCAACCAATAATAGAAGCTCACCTGCTCACTAGTATAGTATATCAATACGATCTTGGATTGTAAACTTCATCATAGTGGAGCAAAATCAAACCCACCTCCCAAATGTTATGAACTTTAAATTTTAAATTTATCATCCACTTGTCCCACAAAAAAAACAAAAAACTTATCCCTAGCGAGCACAACTATGAATCACCTAAATTCTGTTGAATAAATTAGCATTATTCAATCTGAGCACGAAGTACACATTCAGGCACCAGTGAAGTTTTCTCATGCTAATACACGAGGTTTATGTGACAAAACAACTGTGACAACTTGTCTTCATACAAGTTCAATGCAGCCATTTTGAGTGGACCAACCAGATAATCATTAAAAATTCATTTGAGCAGGCATGCTGCATTTATATATTCATACTCAGTGTGTCAGAAACAGGATCCTCATCAACCTGGAGAGTTCTTCACACTGTCCAAACATCCCATAACAACACTATTCATTCAGATAGTGCCAAGGGAAATGACCTTGCCACATCAAGACATGTGCTTTTCGTCCGCTCTTAGTCTGTAATGAGGAGAGCTGGCAGGGCGATCAAAGGCTTTCCACTGAACCCTGATACTAAATGTTGCTGATGATCTGTCCAAGGGGAGAGCTAAGTGATATGTAGATCATACCAAACAACTCGAGAGGTCTGGCTGCTTCAGTCAGGTCTTGAAGGGAGTCCTGTGAAAAACTCACTTGAATGAGAATTTACTTTCCCTGCACGTCTTCCTTTGCACACAGCTAGTGTAAACACTGCAAGGTGGTAAAGGAAATGAAGGCAATGGAAAAACAAAGATCATTTTGATAGTTAGTGCGATGGTCTCATGCTAGGCCAGGAACAGGCCTACGGCGGCGTAGGTAAAGACTGCAGTGCTTGGTTATCGATGGGAGAGGGGAGAGGAAAGAACCTCCTAGTCTGAAATAATAGGGTGGAGGTGAATGAAAAGAGTTTTGAAGGAGCTGGAGCACATGTAACCTGTGGGCTAGCTCTTTATGTCTCCCCCATCCACCAGCTCTCTCCAGCTCTTCTCTTTTATTTTCTCCCATCTATCCAGACACTGCTGATGGTCTGTATGATGAAAATATGAAGATCAGAGTTACAGGGAAATGCCAAAGCAAAGCTTTTTCTACCATGAACAGAGTGAAATCAATCCTGCTGAAATGGAAATGAGGCACAACGAGAGAAGGAACAGCAGGAGCGCCAGAGGTGGGCGACACAAGGCAGAGGGCGAGGGAGGAGAATGGCTGGGGCTGTTACAAATCCAAAAACATGTTTCAACATGTTGAAACTGCTTTGTCAGTAAACTGGCCTGAATCCATAACTTACACACACACACACACACACACACACACACGCCTTCTTTCACCCTCCTTTCCTCCCCTGACCCACAAAGGAAAATGTTAATAAAGTGACGATTGTAGATCGAAGCAAACCTTTCCAAAGAGCGCAGAACAATAAAGCTAATCTGTCTGTCCCTGGCACAGTCCTAACAAGAACAGTGGAACGTGAATGGCATTTCAGAGCGGGGTCACTATCTATTAAGCCGCCACACACCTCGTCTAAGGACACTCCAGAATGAAACATGGTGGGAACTGGATAAATGAGCTTTCCCCTGCCTTTGCCAGGGGGGAAATTGATTTATATCCTCTGTGTTAGTCTTCACAGAAGTCATTATCACCTCTTTGTGACTGATGCTTATCTTTTTATCATCACAGTGAAAATGGCAATTTGCACTCTCTGCAAGGAAGATGTTTTAATATTGTAAAATCGGCGCATATAGTGTACAATAAAAAACAATGACGGCACATATTCAGTACTTTCAGGCACACAACCTCATCTTCCTTTGTGCCAATCCTCCCTCTCTGTCTGTCTGTGAAAAGACGAGGAGAAAGGCGTTCTGATATGCTGGTAGATACTAGCAAACAAAGACACGGAGCAGCGCGCTATCACCTCTGCGTTGACGCCACAAGGTCCAGAGTTGTCAAAAGTATCTGACCTCCATCTCTGCGAGATTAGAGTGCAGAACAAAAAAAATGGAGAAGAGAAAAAGTGGAAAGTGGATATAGATCAAATGCATGTTCAAACAAACTTGCCCGGCGTCAGGCTCAGCATGCAATAAAGAACAATGTCGCCTAGGCAACGCTGGCACCCTCCCATTCACCCTTTGGTGAATATTTCCCATCTTCCCTCATTCTGTTGGTTTGATGAAATGATACTCTATGAACTATTAAACAGGATGCCATATTATAAGTAAGTTTAAGGTTATACAATCATAATGATAGACTGCAGTCTGACAAAATGTCTTACATTTGGAGAACAATAGAGCTTATGAGATACCAATAAATAATGAATACATTTCTCACTTGGTAAAAGGGAGCAGACAGATATATGTCTTTTTTGCTGTCAGCCCTTTCTGTGCTATTACAGAAACATTTTTGGAAAATCTTTGCTCCTTTACCTGCCACCACCTGCTTCACCTCATTTTCCTCCTTTCACTGTTTTCGTGCGATTAAAGAGAGATTTCTAAGCAGCACCTGGTTTGTTTTGATACCGCACTGCCCGAGATCAGCCAGCCACATCTACACTTTGATTTTAAAAATTAAACCATAAAGAAACACTACTTGACTTTTTCATCAACTTTGTTTTATGGATGTACTGTATATTTCTCCTGCAGGCAAAGAGAATAAAATAAGATTGATGTGAGAGGGTCAAAGCAGAGCTCAGAATATTTTCACCGCATTATTGTATGAAAAGAGGATTACATTTTTAGTGTATATTTGTACAAAATATGCTGAATGTAGGCATAAAAATGAAAATAGTAATCAAGTACATATATGTTTCATTGTCATATTTTTTCATTATAGTTAAAATATAGCTAAATACATTTTCATGAAAAATAAGATAAAAAATACAAAGTAATTCATGTTCTGGAAGTTTTTCATAAATATTTCGGCTATTGCCACTTTACAGAAATCATCCCTTGTCAAGAAAAGTGTTTCAAAACCTGTAATACACCTAGCCATTTTTATATTTATTCACTGAACATCAGTTCTTAGTCCGCACATAAACAAAGTGCACTATACGCTGCTTTCCATTTGCCTGTCAGGCCCTCAGCAGAGCCTCCACAGAGAAAGGTAATGGCCTCACAGTGGGAGTCCTGACTAAGCTGCCATGAGGGCCCTTGACAGACTCGGCATGAGCACCTGCCTGGTCGGCAGGAGTGTCTGTGCACCAGCCCTTAGCTGTCAGAGGTCTTGGATCAAAAGTCCTGCTGGGTGCACTGACGTCTGGCCCGCCCAGGATACCCTGATCTGATCCAAAAATAGAGCGTGTGATGGTTGAAGAGCCATTTGAGTCCATTATTTCTGTTGGTTTTGAAGGGGATTTGACAAGGTCTAGACCTGACAAGCTGCTGCCGTGATGTTTAAGTCTTTGTTGTGTTGGTAGAGGTATCAGCTCTGGTTGCTCTTTCTTCTCAAAGCCTTTCCAGCTATTCTGCACCTCCTCATCCTCCCTGGTTTGCTCTGAGCTTTGGCATAAGAAGTCATTATAGTCACCTTCTGCGAAAGACCTGCTCTTTAGGTGGAAGAACTGATAGAACTGGAAGTCACAATCATAAAAAGGCTTATATTTATACACAGGCACATAACTGGACGTCCCTGCAGCGGTGGGGTCCTTGTTGAGAAGACAGCAGTGGAGGCTAGGGGAGACAGGCAAGGGCGGAGGGTGAAGCACGGGGACGAGGGCAGAGGAGGAGAAGGAAAGGTCGTTTTGCAGCTCCCTCTGTCTCATCTCCCGCTCCAGCATCACGTTCTCCAGCTCCTTGTCTGCAAAGGCTCGCCTCTTCCTCATCCGGGCGCTGATGGGGGGACACGTAAAGTGTGTTTGGTCGCGCTGTGTCTGCTTTGACCAGCAGGAGGTGTCGTCCTCCAGCGGCTCCACCGGCTTGAGCCCTGCATAGGGAGCAAAACGACATGATGCTGTAATGTATTCATATATTTAATTTATTTATGAATAATTAAGTTGTTCCAACCAATTAATTGTTATGTTTGTGTTTGAGCACTTTGTTATTTATTATTTTAATTATATAGTTGGTTAGCGGTGTCATTTTTACTTTACTGAGAGCACAGAGAGGCTAAGAGGGCTATAAAGAAGACAAAGCCTCCAGCAGGATTTGACTGCAAGCCAGGAGGTATTAATACACACTATGTATTACAGCATGTTGTTGTGAAATAGTGAAGCCACAGTGATCAGGTTTGTTTAGGTAAATTACGTGTGTGTAATGCTGGGTAATGACATCCGAGAAGAAGCACTGGCAGTGTGGGCCCAAGCAGGCCTTGGTCACAATGTGAGCATATGTACATAATGCACATGTGTGATCAACAGCAGGCATTTGTGTGTGTATGTGTGTCTACTTGTGTTTATTTACTGGCATTGTGGGGACTAACATCCTGTATGAGGACAAAAATTTGGTCCCCACAAAGTCAACCATTTATTTTGGATTAAGACTTGGTTTTTGGTTAAGGTTAGCATCAGGCTTAAGTTAAGGCTATAGGATAAGGGTTGGGGTTAGACATGGACTGGTTATCGTTAATAGTAAGGTAAACCTCCAGGGAATCAATGTCCAGACAAATCATTCAATTAAATATTTATCTGATTCATGTACCTTTGGGGAAATCTCACCCTTGGCAAGTAAAAATAATTTATTTTGACAGGTAAGCAAGCAGTGAATCACTTCCTTCACTAACAGATAACAAACCAAGTTGATCCATTTATGATCTTGCATGAATTCTGACAAAATCAATAAATTAAAAGAAATAAAGCAAAATGTGAAAGTTGGCTTCAAGGGTTTCATCTGATCTCTACTGAGAAAGAAAAAAAACCTGTTAATGAGAGAGGCGATGTTAATTAAACTATACCCTGCAGGATGCTCTTAGCCAGGATGCTCGGCTCGGCTGCTCTGGTGTAACGCTGATACGCCGTCCTCCGCAACAGAGCTGCACATCTGACCCCCCTCTTACCCTGTGAGAAACATGGGAACAGGAATTAGACATTTGGACATAATCATATTATACTGAGACCGTGCCTCAAGGGTAATTAAAGGGGAATTAATACATTATGTAAGAGGCAAGTAGAGCTCCTTGTGATTCTAAGATTTAAAAAAGAGAGATATGTGGCTATTTACCCTGTTGGTAAGTCGGTGTTGGTTAGTCATTTTGTATTGAGGAGCATCTAAATGCCCTGTTCTATTGTATAATTGCTATTTTAGTTAGTATATTATTATATTTTAATAAAATATATTAAATCAACAACATTTATTTATATGATAGAATCTGAAATATGTGTTGGCAATGTAAACATATTATAATTAAGAATTTCACATTTTTCCTTCAGTTACAATACACCGTTACAATACACTGTTATTACTGGAATGAACTGCAAAACAAACTAAAATTAGAGGCATCCAATCTAAATTCTATATTTTTTTTTTTTTTTTTTTTTTGAAAATGTATTAATTAGGGTGTCTGATATATATAAACACATACATACATACACAAATTCACATGCACACATACATATATAATAAGGTCTTTCTTGTTAAAGATTTCTTGATCTCAGTGAGGTTTCATGGTTGAATAAAGTTTAACAAACTAACCTGACAGCTCACTCCAGTCTTTAGAATAGCCCTAAAGCCTGGTGTGCTTATAAACAAAAGTTTACTCAAATGTTCAAAATCTGATCGAACTTGTACAAAAAAGATTATTGTATTTTGTATAAATGCTGAAAAAAACCCCCCAAAAAAACCCATCTGTGCTTCAGCCTATAGTTCTTCACCTTAATTCAGGTTTTAAAAAATCGAGCTTACTTCTGTATGTACTGTATGGGCCATAACATGTTACACACATTAGTTGAAAATGTGAATAGTAACTGCACACATTCAGCCTTCCACTTTATTTCTAAGAACTTCATGAGGTGTTATATACTTATCTGGGATTTATGTTCAGAAAATTATACATCATGGACAACTCAAGAAAATCATGTAGCCTAGTTTTTAAATAAAAATAGCTTTATAACCCTAATCCTCTGACCTTCAGTTTACAGTTCCAATGTTTATTTATTTTTTAATAATTTATTTCCCCCTATACTCACATTTTACCCCGCATTTTGATATTGACCTTTGTTGTTTGTCTGTTAATGACGGTTTGCCTCCTGATAATCGTCTACTGGAGGTCATGATTTACCCATCTGTTTATTCTACATCATTTCTCCATCACTGACCTGCCCTTGTGCTCTCCTCACCTCCGCAGCTTGCTGCCGCCTCAGTGCGACCTGCGCTGCCATGACGCGCTGCCGCTCCACCACCAGCAGGCAGCAGGCGCAGCGACAGTCCCTCCAGCGGCAGAAGCGTTTGTGGCCTTTCAAACACGAAACGACGCCGTGGTTCCGACAGCGAGCGCATTTGGGGCTCCGGGTCATCTTGCGTGGTTTCTGCTGACGGCGCTCTGGAGACAGGGTCACTTTATTCTCCCCTCGATCCCCTCGGCAGCCGTGCTGCCCAGCCCATCCGTCAGGACTTGTCACGTCAACAACTTCTTCGGATTTTAGTGCGTCAAGTTTTGCTGTGGTCTCCAGCTGCAGGCCTCCTTCCAGCTGAGAGGACATCTATGACTAATAGCACCGGAATCCCACTTTTAAGCCGTGATGCACTATGTTGCTGCTAACGCTGAGCAGACTTTTACGCAAAAAATGTAAAAGAATTTTAACTCAAGATACAACTAATCAAACGTGATTATGATAGTAACTTATTAAAGTAGAATTACTCAAAAAATGTAATTAATTGTCTGCCAAAATATTCTTATTAAAAAGTCAGGAAAGCTGGTGAATCACAACGGTGGTGTCGTTTTACGCACACATGTGAAACAGAAATAGGAACACTGCTGCACCTGCAACATAACACGCATAGACTGCAACAGGCTCTCCTAATTGAAATAAATCAGCGTCCATCAGACAGAAACTAAAACGACGCATTAAGAGTGTGATTCCGGGTTTACAGAGGCTGTGCGCCACAACTTTACAGTAAACTAATTCCTATTGAACACCAAGCCGTGAGGTGTGGTGTCCTGCTCCAGTCTGCTGCTGCTGCTGCTGCTGCTGCTACATCACTGTGTTTTTCAGGGTGGAAACTTTGCAGCCTACCGCCAGACGTTTGAAATGTTAAGCCTCTCTCAGCTGCTCTCTGACGCTGTTTCCAAGAACAAGCGGATAGTAGACCGGGCCACAATGCCGACCTCCTGGCGCGGGACCCGTGAGCAAAGATTTGGGGAAGCCCGTTTGCAGCAAAAGCAACTCCCTCTCCCTTTAAACCCCCGTACCTGCCCTGCCCTGCCCACCTTCGAAGTTGTTCTCATCTTTCAACAGAGATTTGGGATCTTGCCAGACCCACATCTCCAAATGATCCTAGGCCGAAGATCACCATGTAGCATGCTGTAAAGAAAAGTTAGCAGAAAAAATGTGTCAGAAGCATTTATTTAAATTAATTGACAGCTAAGTTCGTTAAGAAATGTCAATAATCTACAAATTATAACAAGGGGAGCACAACAACCACTACTACAAGTCATCATAATAATCATTATCATAATAATATTAATAATATATACAGAGAGAGACCAGACGAGCTAAAGAGTAGGCTTACTTTAAAACATACAATTAGGTTATGTGCTCTTAAGGGTGAATATATATGTGTGAGCTGTGTTTTGCCAGACTGATACAATATGGACTAATTATGCACAGGCCTTGGGGAGAGTAGGCTAGTGGGGAAATGAAAGAGACAGAGAGACAGAGAGAGAGAGGGAGGGAGAAGTACATTTTCATATTACCTAGGAGTAATCTTCACACTCATATTTATTCATAATACTGTTAAATAATTCAATGATTTAATGGATCTCTTGATGTCTCTAGTGTCACCATTTCTGGCCCTAAAACAGAATAATCAAAACCATTGAAATACATAAATATCCCCACTTACTAAAGCTTGTTTAGATAAGTGTTTTTGACATCGGTTTACTAAGAGTGAATTATTCTAATTCTCACCTTTTTAATAAGTAATATAATTTTATGCTGATGTCAGGTAATTGATTATATGATGCAAAAATTATAGCAATGTTTACTAATACTAATTATGTTTGTTATTAACACAGGCCGCTATAGGCTGCTTGCCCTTGGACTGTCCTGTGTACAGACAATTATGCATACAGTGAATTTCATTGGAGGTTGGTGATATGCAGCACTCACCTCCTCAGCAGCACACACTTAATGCTAATGCTGTGCAGTGTAGTGTTGTGTATAAAAAGAGAGTTTCCTTGACCCATCACCATGAAAAGCTGCAACATACAGAACCATAGAGATGGTATGAAAAGTGTGCTCCCTACTGGTTCAATTTTGTAATTACACCCAGGGTAGTTCTTCCAGGGTAGAACCAGTCAAGGTTACAGTAACTCATTTGTCTGATCTCCATCTTATCACCATCTAATGCTACTCAGAAGTCATTTAAGTAATGTTCACTACAACGCTGAGCAACCAGAAAGATACATCATCTTGCCTCCACAGGACGCCTCAGGGCTTTCTATAACCAGACTAGCTAGAGAGGACTGACTCAGGTGGTGCTCCACTACAGCACCTCCAAGTTTAGCTCATGATAACTAATTATTACAATTTCCACGTCATGCTTCAGGCTAACAATGATGAACTCATTATGTGTATGACTGTACTAAAACAGCTAAAGATATATTTAAATTGCACATGCTTGCTGCACAATGTGCTACTCCAGAGAGAAATTCTTCCAAAAAAGCCTGAGATTTAATGTAAGATATGCAAAGTTTGGATTTAAATATGGAAATGTGACACATCATTAAAAAAAGAAAAGTTTAAAAATTTGATTCCACAAATTCCTGTTGCCTGTTATATTTTCAGCATTCAGATTCTGTAATTGTAAGGCTTATTTACTGCGTATTTACATCATTGTAAAGGCAAAAAACCTAACATACTGTATGTGTACTGTAAGGTCAGGGTCATGGCCTACCAATCTTCACTCCATGTGCAAATTTAACAAGGTTAAGTTACTAGGTAAAAGCTCATATGAATGGCTTTCTCTAAAAATAGTGTGAGTTCTCTGAATAAGGGTTTTAAATATATATACAGGCCTATATATATTATTTTCATAGCAGGGGCTCAGATGGCAAAGGCCCAGTCAGTTTTGGTCTTGATGCTAGACTTCACCATGGACAGAAGTGCCCTGCCAGGAGATTGCAGGATGTTGTCAGTTCATTAAGGGTTAAAAGATCAGATATCAAAGATATAGGTAGGAGCCAGAGCCAGCTGAGCCTCAAAATATAATCACCAAAGTGATACCACCAATTCTACAGCTAACAGACAACCAGTACAGAGAGCTTTATTGTGACGATCTGACACTTTGTCCTTTTCAATAATCTGGCAACAGAATTCTATGTAATCTGGAGGTCTGCCACAGTTTGGTATTGCTGACATGAGCAAACTTGCGATAGTTCCGGTTTTCCATAGTGCTCCACTCAAAGGGAATCTGCAGAAGATACAGAGAGCATTTGTGCACATTGTATTGTTGGTGAAACTCCTCCCTGTCAGGTGAAAAGCAGCAGCCATGGTGACCCCTCATGTATCAAAGGATGCACTCAAAGGAAGCAAGGAAGGCCTTATCAAAGGAAGCTTTCCCCAGGGACTTCAGTACCCAGGGGAATTGGTAATAACCAAAAGCCTTTCATACCAAGTCCAGAATTTTCTCACCAAAAATAAATAAATAAATGAACACATGGTGTCTTGCACACAGGTTTGTTGTGATGGTAGATTACGATTTCTACACTGTCCACATGTGTGACTATTTAAAAGAAATTGAGTTACTTATTTAGATAGGTAGAAGATGGGATGTTGGTACAATATGGATCAAAATCATGGTGTCCTGTGTCAAAGCCACACATTTTGTACACCCAATCATTGGCACAAACCTCCTTCTGTCTTGTTTTTTTTGCAGGGGTATAACGTCATGCTACTGCTGCCTTTGCTACCGAGAAGGAACATTTATTTGAATGACTACAAGAAGTCACTTGTCAGAAAAACATAAACACAGGTTGTTTTAGTTGTTTAAGCAAACCACAAATGCTCTCAATTTTCTGTTGAGAGCAGCATACAGATGGATGGATGGGTGAATGTGATGGGTGAACTGTTGCTTGGTACATAATGGGTTGGACACGCAGGGTGTTGTACAGTATATCCATGAAAACCAGGTAAATACCCCCCTTATTAATACCATCAGCTCTGCTGCTGCCTGCAGTGGAGTGCATCTCTCAAAGCCCCTTGACTCGCAGACAAATTGACTGTCATCAGCAGTGACATGGTGCTCTGGCATTCCCGTCACACGTCCTCCTCTTCCCCGCAAACTCCTCTACGTCCTGCGGTTGTACTGAGAGTTGTGCCCATCTACTTCCATTTTCGTAGCAGAGATGTAGTTTGACAGACTCCTTGGCTCCCACCATTCGGCCTGCCAGCGTGTCCTCCTCTATCTGCCTCTCCCTCTATGACTGACGCCCTCAATCGACTCAAACAAAACACAAAAGGCAAACAACCTGTAAGTTACACTCAAGGACAAGAGAGCTGCTCCAACTTTATATTATGTGCTGAAGTTTTGAGAAGGAAAACAGAGGAGTTTGGGGGGGGGGGGGTTCAAACTAAATCCTGAGCTGAATGTCAATTCACTTCAAAGAGAGAAATAAAAAGACACTGGGCTACGTTTCACGGTGCCTTTACACAAAGGCTTTAGCACCTTTATCCACCTACTTCCAAAGAGCAGGAGACACCTTGGCAGTTATCAGCGTAAGGCAGGGGCTATTAAGCTGACAGTTTTTTCAAAGGAGGTTTAACCTGCACCTTAGAGAGTATTTGAGTTTGTCAAGCCTGTTAAGACGGAACAAACGCTTGCTTAAATAAATGCACTTCTAACCCCATCATATTAAGCACAATTAAGTTCTTTTTGGGAATCATTTTAATATGATGTGCAGAGCATTAAAAATGTTGTTGTATGCAAAAACTTTTTTTGTATGCAAACTTTGGCAGAAGATGAAAATGATGTAATCTATGCCTCAGGCTTTACTCTCCATGCCAAATGCTGGACCTGGCAGGCAATACTGAGGGAAGATCTGTGGTTTTTCCTTTCTCTCAACGAGGTCGACTTGTGGTCAAGGAGGAGCATCTCTGAGAGATGCAACATTTTGCAGGTAGGCCATGATGCATCAGTGAGACATGACATCACCATCAGACTCACCTTTGGTCAAATTACAGAACATTTATAAAGCCTGATGAGCACTGATGAACCTTTTTCACATCACCATTGCTGCTCATTATGCATTATGTTGCAGATTCATTATTTTCCTTCCTCTTGTTCTCTCTCTATTTCTCCTTCTTCTTCTCCTTCCTTTCTTCCAATTTTCCTACTTCATTTTCTTTTTCCTATTCTCCATCTTCTTCTTATAATAGAAGATGCTAAGATACTGATTATGATGCTACAATTATCATTACCAGTGGGTGAAGTTTAGCAGGCTTGACAGTTCAGGAGCTCAGTGCTTGTAGTTCCACAGTGGCACATTTCAGCGTTGCATCAATTAATCCAATACATGTGTTTTGAGGACTTTAGTTTCACCGTCATTGGGGGGTTTAGTTAGTTGTTTTGGTTGTCAAATAACTCAAAGTAGACAAAACTGGACTTGGATTTGGATACATTCATAACCTGCCTCATGTCTGGGCATCTAAAGGGCAAAGCAGTGCCAAACCAGAGCTGGTGACAGGACAGTGAAGAGATGATGTTTTATCTAAAGCATATGTGGGAGAGAGGCATGTGAACAGACAGATGCAATCAGACAGTGAGGCAGGAAATATATCAGGTCAGAGATATTCAGATTTTTAAACACTTTGATGAAGATTTGATGTTTTGATGGGAGTTTAAACAGGCTTCTGCATGGTTTTCCATTAATCATTAGATCTTTTTTGCTAATGTTAGAGTTAAAGTCGGTCAGTACAGTCATGGTAATGGGAATGCTAAGGCTTTGTTTAGGAAGTTGGGTATTCTGGCAACCCAGGCAAACAGAGAGAGAAATAAAAAAGAAAGAGAGGGTGGGAGAGGACCAGAAGACTAGCCTTTGGGGTTTAGAATGAGTCATGTATGAGGGAAGAACAGAGAAGGGTTTTGGCTGCGTCTGCGTCTCTGGCTGGGTATGTGGCCATAGTTACATTTGCGTCTCCATGATGTGATGCTTGATGACCTGAAGAAAAATCCTCGAGGAGCCAGAAGTTGCCCCCTCACGGTCCATTTGAGCCGACACTTTGTGCTGTTGGCTTCAACATCTCCTTCTGCCCTTTAGCCCATCCTGTCCTTTATTATTCTTTTGTTCTGTCCTTGCATCTTCCTGCTTTTCTTTTTACTTTATTGTTTTCCTTTGCAATCTTTCCTTCTTTTTCTTTCTTTCTTTCTTTCTTTTTCAAGTCCTCTTCAGTAACCACCTTTTTATCTTTCACACTTCTTGTATTGAATACATATCATCAGTGCAGTCCCTTATTTCATCAGCCACCAAGCCAAACTGCAGGATAGTAAAAAAAAAATACTAAACTAAACCAAAAAAAAAAGAAGAAAAGAAAGATCAACAAATTATTCTGATTTACTGTATAGAGCAAGGGTACATTTTGATTGTAAAATTAATATTTCCTCATTCTCAGTCAGAAGATAATTGTTGATTGTTCACTATAGAATGAGCAATAATGTTCACATCTCCACTTAAGGTCAAAATATGTTGGCTTTTATTTGAAGCAAGACTGTGAAGCCCCCTGACGGAAATTTGTGACTTCAGCCTAAATAAATAAAAGTGACTTGACTTGAGTTAAACATGTACAAAGAAAAACTCAGCGTTCACTTCATCCTCCTGCTCTCATTTTATTTAATTTGCTGCATGTTGTTCAATCAAAATTAATCACAGTGTAGTTCATGCACTGCCGAGGTGTTGATTACAAACTAAAGATAAAAATCAAATGAATGAAAATGAAATTAATAAAACGTGACAAGTTTGTCATGAGCTCATGAACATAAATGAAGACCAATGAGGCAGTTTGAAATAAACTGACCTAGTGGAAAATCTTTGGTTTAAAACTCATAATATAAATTGCCCATGCACTCTCAGACACATGCATTTGTGGTTCACCAACAGAGCACTCTGAAATCTTCTTTAAGGTGACTTTCCCAACACAAACAAAGCTCCCTCTGGACCGTCAATGATCAGGGGACGTGCCACATCACACAAACTCACAGACCATGATCAATGTTCTATTTAACACGTCTGGTTTCAGGCCAAATCAATGCAGGACAGGTGATCCCTGACCTACACACAGCAGTTTGTTATCTCTTCTGAATGAATTTAACCCCCCTTTGCAATTATATCTCACCATGATCCTGAAGTCTGCACAGGGAGCAGTTATAAGTGCCCTGAAAAGCTTCGTGTCTCTGCGTTGAGTATTGATTTAGTCTGTTCCAGGCTCAGGTTAATGAGAGCTTTTAAATAATGCAGACACAGCAGCACCATGTACACTGAGCATCTCGTGCCCGCCCCCTTCCATAGATGCTCCTTTCTCACCTTTTTTTCTTTCTCTTATCGTCTTTCTTCACCTCCCTCCTTTTCTCATTATCATTCTTTCTCACCATCATCATTTTCTCCTGTATACAACATCTGAAAATCATCCGTAGAGGTAGGTTGAGGAAGGGTACCCCCGCCACATACAATCTCACCACCTCTGATCCATTGTCTTCCTGACTGGCGTGAGATTCAAAGACACTCCTTACTCCCAGAGATACCCATGTTATTGCAGCATGGGTACATGCTGCAATAACATGGGTATCCTCCCCCCACCTCCCGTATCAGATTGGATCTGTTTCCAAAGGTTTATTGGCTCCTTTGTCTTTCAGGTTGTCTTGGGCTATCTCACATGAAGGTGTGGTTTTATGAATGGCAAGCAATATCCCCTCAGACTCAAAGCATAGCACTCTGTATTGTGTAATTTCTGTAGTGTAATGAGCCTCCAGATGAATAAGCTCTCCGTTAAACAGCATTTTTTTTAAACACAGTTCTGCGAAGCACAAGCAAAAATGCAGCTGTATAAGTTTCTACTAATTAAAAATAATGGCAAGTGCTCCATTTCTCTAGCTTACCTTGCACTTTTCCTGCAAGAGATGTGCCTTCTTTTGAGGCTGGCGAGATAAATATTCCAAATATTCAAATGTTCAAAATATTACTCAAAAATATTTATGACATGGTCTGAAAAGTAAAAAGAAATATACTCTGTTTTTGCTTAAAATAGCAAGAAGCAGATCTGAATTCCTCAGTACTTATTATAAGTTATTTGTTAGTCAGGAACTCAGTGAATTTTGCTTACGGTGGAGGTGATGAGGTCCCTGGCAGATTCAGCAGAGGCCTTTGACAGATGCTTTGCAATGCAAATCACATCATTATGACAAAATGTGAGATTATTCTTGGATGTCTGTTGGCACCAGGGAGCCGTATTAAATGGCTTCTAATGTCATTTTATTCTGACGGGATGCACAAGCAACACAAATACACAAAATCTAATAAAGATAATCACGGCTCTGCGGGCTTTAAAAATAGAAAACACACTGAAAGACATCAAAGTTATTCACAAACAGATGGCCTTGACATATTTCTTTTCTGAAAGTGTCTTCAGATACTAATTAGAGAACATTAATTGACATTTGGCTTTAAATTGCTTTTGACAAGCAAGAAAGCAGGTAGTGGGAAGAGAGAGGCTGTGCAGATGAGTGGATGGCAATTGTGAGCCCACTCTTTACGTTCATGTGTTTGATCATAATACGTGTGTTGGAGGCACAGGCAGAGGTTGGGTTTTTCTGCACAAGCTGCACTACTCGCTGCTTCTTTTTGCGAAAAGTATATTATCTTCTCTTCTCTGCCTCTCTGCTGAATGCCTGTGACAGCTGGGGAGAATGTATGGAGAACAGTCGCTGGGGGTACATTATAGATGCTCTCATGCTTCACTGTTTCTTCCATTAAATCTACTCATGAATCAAATTAGCTTTCTTTCCTTGTCTGTCACTTTTTTTTTTCAAAGCCCACCAATGGCACTAACCCCTTATTGTGGCTCTGATAAATGCTACAATGGAATGAATAAATGGAGTTTTACAGAAATGGAATAAATAATAACAATAGTAATATTTTGGGGTGGAAGCGCAGCATAATCAGCATCTACTTTGGCTGCTGGAAAACTCATTAGCATACAGAAATATGCTTTTCCACTTTATTGGGTCCTAATTGTTCATTTCTCTGACTGGATGGCTGCCTCCCCCAGGATAATGATGCCATACCATCCTCCATATGGGAAGAGTCAGTAAGAGATAGAGAGGAAAAGAGAAAGAGAGAGGGAGGACATAGAAAGAAGGCACTGAAGAAATGAAAACTATATGCCATTCATTTACACCCCCCCCTCCCCTCATATTTCTTTCGACAGTGCATCCTGGCTCCAGTGTGTGAGCAGGAGCGAGGGAGAGAAGACACTGAATAAATATGGTGTAAGACAGAGAGGACCGGACATCACAGGTCTTTAGTTTGAAGGCAGCTACAGAGGGGACTCATCCGGAGCAGCTACAATTCTCCCAACTTCAAAAAAAAATGAAGTAATAAATATATGACAGGTGTCAACTGAACCAAAACAACACATACGCACTCCCACTATAAAGACAGCCACTGGGGCTTTAATGTATCTTTCATACGTTTCAGTTTAAAGATGCTCTTTACATCCTATCTCGAGTCCCTTTTCGTTGTCAAGAGATGTTGTGTCCGACGTTTAAGTCCAACTGAAATAAAAAATGTAATCCTTTTTTTCATGTCAACAATTTAGTAGTAGGCTAATTTCTTCTCTGTGTAAGTTGCTTCAGTAGCTCATACATCAAACCAGCACAATCTCTTATTTGCAACTATTCTGTATTAATAATTTACATGCAGGGAGGAGTGTATATACTCAAATGAAAAAGGATGTGGAGGTGAATGGGGATGTAAAGAATTAGCCTTCAATTGCATCCCAGGTTTGTTTAGTGTCTCATTTTGGTATGAGACAGTAAACAAACCTGGGATACCCCAAACTTGGGATGACCCAAATGTCACCGTTTGTCTCTAATATGATATAATATAATATAATATATATGGAGTCAAGTGAGCAGCTGAGGAGGATCTTCACTGGGAGGGGGTAACACCTGCAGAGATTCATGCTACGCCACACATCCGATTCTCCTCTGCACAGTCAACCTGACCTGCCAGCAGAAGTCAGCAACAAGGCCATCATTCCACCTACAAACACTGTCAATATTCAACAAGTCCTCAAAATTAAACGACAAAATACATCATTTGTAGCTGCCCTAGAATGACATATAGCTCTGACGCTGCTATTGGCAGGAAGACATCATTTGTTTGTGCCTTCCCAAACCGTTACACATAACTGTTGAAAAATTAACCAGTTTTATGATGACAATGCTATAGTTAAGGTTTGGTTAGGTTTAGGCACAAAGACGACTTGGTTAGGTTTAGGGAAAGATCATGGCTTAGGTTAAAGTAAGTATTTTGTTAAGGTTAGGGGATCTTTGTTGTCATGGTTACAATAATAACCACTGGTTAAGGTTTGAGAACGATCATGGTCATGGTTAAAAAGGCACCAACGTTGACTTTCGGTTGGAAATAGGAAACAAACAGCGGTTTCCCATGTAATGTCCAACGTTATAATTACTATGACCGCTACAGGGCTGTGTCACTTGAATTACAACATACCGTATGTAATTTTGTGGCACTTATTTGTCTTTTTTGGTCATATTTCTTGGGAGGACAGTCCCCCAATATTAGATGGGGCACCTAGCGGGTGCAGCAGCAACTGAACCTGGGTCTTTGTTGCAAGAGTTTTACCAGGTGGTATATGTACAGTGAAATCAAAAGTGAGAAAAATAAGAAAATCTTACATTTGGTTCATGAAACGTGTATTGAGAAGAGATTTGTTCTAAGTCATACATGGTCACATTTCAGGTAACATTTATGCATATCCAATTACATATCCAAATAAATCCTATAGAAGGACAGGGGCCTGAATAACCAAGTGACTTCAACTTAGGTTCCACCAAAGTTAACTCTGGCAGATCTGGATAATTCAACTAAAACAGAAAACAGGAGGCGATTGTGTAAAAGCAGCACATATGTGAACATCATTAGGTGAAGGCACTGATGCAGTGGAATGGTAATGCACCTGCTAACTGCCGCTGAACCACCGCTGTTTTTACTCCCCTCACTTCTGCCCTCCTCTCCCGGCCACAGCTTGCCCCACCTTGGCAGCTGGGTGCCTTTGATGGATCCTTGTTTAAAGACATCAAAATCTCTTGCTAAGTGTGGGATAAGGTGGGACGATCCAGATTCTGGCAAATAAGGAGAAAATAATAATTTCATCATGATTTCATAATGTTTGAAGTAGTTGAGGTGAGCTTTATCGATCTTTCAAGACTCTTAAACTGCTTTAAAAGTGAATACTTCAATCATAAGTAGAGATAAAACACTCTTTTTTTGTCATCAGGTTTTTTAAAGCTAGATTTATATTCCAAACTTGCTCAACAGCTAAATCACCCACACTTAGAGAGATCTTTAGGCTGCCTATAGTACACATACATGTCCCATCAGTTCTTTCAACCAGGAGAGACAGATTCATCACTTATTCCTGTATTTATTTATTATACATAATAATTTGGCAATAATACTGGCAATAATACTGTGACGGTGCAGCCATGCAGGTGCATTTCTGTAGATAAGAGACTGTGAAGCGGTAGAGACACTGAATTCTTGCAATTTTGTAGCTGCACCTGACCTTTGACCTCCTCAAAGGTGGGATGGGTTAAATAAAATGTTCCCACAAGCAGTAATTGACGATCACACAAACAATTTAAAGTCATTTTATTCAAATGAAGTCACAGACAGCCGAGCTGCTGCCGTAGAGTGAATCTGTAGAGTGATTGAAATATCCTTGCTGTGAGCCAAGTCAAACAGTGGAAAATATATTGCACCTGTGTACGTCTGCTAATCTGTCAAACAGACATTAGCATTTAAATAAAGTTTTACAGCTCTGTTGAGGGAGATATTATAGTTGATAGATGTGACTTATTTTATCAGGAGCACAGCAGGAAGGGTGGGCCACTCCTCATCAGGGAAGACATGGCTGGCTATTATTAGTGACAGGGTATGTCAGTTTGTGTGTATGTGTGTGTGTGTGCAGGAGTGTAATCCATTATTCTGCATGGTAATGCAGACTGTTGCCAGTGGACAAAGGAGCCCGGGAAGGTACAAGATTTTGTCCAAATTGCTCTGGGTAACACTTTCCAACAGTGTCCCCCCCCTTTTAGACACTTAATAGGTGGGTTATAAGACAATGTAATGTAAATATAATGTAGTTGTGAGTAGATTTAAGGACATTTGTACGTGGTTTTTGATGTATTTGATGTATTTTACAATTATAACTTCTCTTTTTGAAGCAGCCATAACTGGTGTAGTAACACGTAATGAATGACTGATATAACATATAACACAATATAACATAGCCGTAATCATATTTAATGATATATGAACACACGTACAAATTCTTAGTGTGTTATAAAACATTTACTAACTGTTTATACACATGTACAAATCATTCATGAACTGGTTTATAAATGAAGACATATGATATTTATTCTTGACCTCAGAAATAGTAGAATAATAGTATTCTTTACTCAAGGTTCACTTACTAGGATTCTCCCAGACCTTTCAGCGGCATCTTGTGGCTTTCATCAGTTGATGGTGTTGTGATTTTTATAAAGAAATAACAATGCCATGTATACATAAAATGAACATACCCATTTTATATGATTAAAACTGTGTAATATAATATCGTATTATATTATAGTCAATAATTCATTAACTATTTAACTGTTTGCTTTACAGGAAGAGTTATAATTGTTGACAAATACATAAACACTTAAATATGTCCTTATATCTGCTTACAACTTGCCTATAATATGATATAAACTTTATTTATCATTTATCATCAACATTTATCAGTTTTATATATATAGCTTATACAGTAGATACTAAATGGGGAGGGTTAAAGTAAAGTGTTACTTTAATGAAATCTAAATTCCAGTAGGTGGAAAAAGCACACACAAACATGCATGAGTGTACTTTTGTATATTGTTTTGTAAATGTTATATAGTATGTGTGTGTGAAACTGTGCATACATTTACAAGTTAACAGTCTGTTAGTGTGACATATGTATGTAATAAAGTATGTATGTGCTAATGTTGCCTCAGTAATGAGATTGGACCAACTGATATTTGAGTCTTGATCCCATTTCATCTCAAGTGCAAAGGGAAAAAAAGAACAAAAAGAAATTAAAATAAGGCAAGAGCTATAAAATTAAGTGCGTAGAAGAGTAGGGGTAATCCACAGGGACAGAAAATGATAAGAATCGAGAGATGAACTGCTCGAAGAGGAGGCTGTAATGGCCTGCTAATACCTTGGACAAGATGGTGCTGCTGAAATATGGATAAGACAAGAACTGAAGCCCACTCATAAATACCATTAGAAAGACTTGGGAAGAAGGTAACAACAGGATAAGGATGAAATGAGGAATGGTGAAGAATAGAGTGGAGGGTAATTACCGTGAATGGTTGGTGTGAGAGGAAGGGAAGAAGGGAGCAAAACAGATGCATGGAGTAGAGATGTTAGAAGAATTGGAGCCAGGAAATGCAGGAGGAAATGGCTTAAAGAGTCATAGATGAGGGTAAGAGTAAATCAGATGCTGGTGTGGATAAAGTAACACTGTAACTGGTAAAAAGTCATTATCTATCCCTCTAAAGGGATTGAGATTATACAGTATCAAATATTGCTAATTCAGTTCAGTTAATGTAGAATATCATATTAATGGGGAATTCCCCCAATTTTACACATCAAGATCAGTTTACTTTCTAAAGTCTGAGAAAACTAACCACATCAAAGAGTCAATCATTTTTAAGGTGCCTGAAAACCTACTTTCTCAATCACATTCTTACTATGAGCAATGGGGAACTATACGAACATTACATTTTCTGCCAAACTTAGACCATATTTTAGTTATTTCACATGAGAGATTACTGTGTTTGTGTTGTTGCTAGTTTTAAGTGGGCGCGACTCAGTTGGAAAAAGGTGATGTCACAAATCTGATGACAGCTGGTGGGTTATTTGGTCAGCGTGAAATAAATCTGATCAAACCACACCACACCCACACAGTCCTGATGAAGCAGATTGATTGTTATTTACGTAGTCATAAATATTAATTGTAAATTGAAATGTGTATGATTTGAAGCTTTGATGTTTTCAGGGGCTTTGAGAGAACATATTTTTAAGACGTGGGCCATTACCACACAGGGGACAAAGAGATGCTATCACGTTGCATTATGGGAGGTGTAGGATCCAGTGTGTTTCTGGAGCTTGACCCATAGTAGAGACTAAAAGTAGGGATATCTTTGCTCCAAACTTAGTGGAAAACCCTTTTAACTCAGAAGCATTAGAACATATTTTGATCTACCGGTGAAATAATATTAATAATATTGACTAATATTGTGGCTTCTTTGTCCATTGCAATGAGTTACCAAATTATAATAAGAGGACATTATCATGGATTTTTTAAACTAAATGTTCCTATTCAAATGTGCCTTTTATATTACTTGTTATATTACAAGTTATACATATTCGTCATATTATAAGTAATAAAATATTGAGAAGATACTTCATTATTAGTTGCCACAAAGGATAGAAGAGAGCTGGTTTGAGGAAAGGGTGTAAGAACGCAGAAAAGGAAGAGAGGGATGGAAAAGTAGGGACAAGAGGGAGGGACGAGGGAAAAAGTGAGGAGGGGAAAGTTGTTTGTATTTGTGTGTCCGTATTTGTGTCTGTCTGAAAAAGAGGGAGAGGGAAAGCAATGCATAAAAGACTAAATCATGCAAGTTGCGGGGACATCGGTGACTCTGTGTACTGCGCTGCATGTTTGTACAAGGTGACTCATTTTCCACTTCAGCGGTAGGTCAAGTACCAGCACAGCACCCCTACAGACATGATCTAACACACAGAATACACTACAAAATGTCTCAAACAAGTTTCACAGACAAATAAAAAAAATAAAAAAGCTGAGTTACTGTGGAAGGAAAGAAAAATGAGTCGTTTTCAAGAAAGCTATTATTTCAGTGCTGAGCGTGAGATTACCTCTGACTGTGATCTACGAGACAAAGCCCCGACTCTCTTACTTTGAGATGTGATATCCCCCGAGACATTTATGACCAGCGTGCTGTCACTCGTATATTACATCAGTTGTTGCCTTTTAATGGCTGTAGTTCCAATGGAAGCCTTCAGTGTAGTCATATTTTCATCTACATATTTTACAGATTTATATACTTTTTATGGTGGTGAAGACTTGTGATTTTCTCCCGCTGTCTCTTCAGCTGACACCATCCACCACTGCTGCCAAAGGCATAGTGTAAAATGATTTATTATGTTTATCATGATGTTGATCATGATAGTAATAGAGACAATTAAGGGTCACAGATGAACACACATCCAGTCAAACTGGCATTTACAAAGAGGCCAATAGTTGGGCAGCCTTACCGTAGCAAGTAAAGGCAAATCAATAACCTGCAACAGTGCATTAGAGGCTAAACATTGTCCGATGGATATGTTTAGTGGTATAATATGGAGCTTAAAAACAAAACAAAACTTATATATAAGAACACCACATATATGAACAGTCTGTGTCTATCTGTGAGTAGATCTATCAGGGTTTTTCATCTAATAAGTTGCTGTACTGGAAGCAAATATTAAACCATTGTTAAAGCATTTCTTCTGGTTTATATCCAGAAGTATCAACTCCGTTCCAGCTCCTTAACCTCGCTGGTCGGTTAAGGCTGGGTAATGCCATCACCATGTCAGCCAAACCTCTTTGCTAAGCAACCAGAAGTGTTTTGAGCAACTTGAAGAGTTTTGAGGTTTGGCTTGAGGAGAAATACTGTCATACAAAAACTGTCATATAGCCACAATCTGGTCCCTTGGCCCAGCACTTGTGTCAGCACTGGCATCTGTGTCTGAAAGCCTTAAAAGAGTTTTCCCTCTTTAGCTAATGACTTGGGGTGTATAACCTTTTCCTGGGTGTTGTGTATGTGTACCACCATCACCAGTAGTGAGCTGGATTGTGAGAATGAAGGTGAGGCTAGTTGTCGCAGAAGACAGAGAAGCCATAGAAGTTACAGCAGCAGAACTGGAGGAAAGCACAAATAAACCAACAGATATTGTACTAAATATCATAAAGCTTAAAAAAACAGGGTAAGAGGTTCAACTACCAGTGTCATCTGAAGCGGAGGACAAGAGAGAAGAGAAGACATGATTCAAAACACTCAAGGCATGCTCTTTTTCTTAAATGTGTGCATCCCTGTTGTTGCTCTAAGGCACACATGTTGCACCAGGAAAAATAGGCATCATCAAATTGCAATCAAATTCCAACTCTGCTCTCTGTTGTCAGGCTTCTAGCCAGGCCAAGTCGATCCATGCAGTAAAAAACCCAGGAAAAACAAAACTATATAGACTGCTTTTTATAGCGCTTTTATCCAAAGACGTGTACAATTTGCCTTTAATTCACACGACGATGCAAGATGTTGCTCTAACCTTCAGCCGCCAACCCTGTGCTTAATGCACGACCTACTATGTCACCCCCACAAATTAATTGTAAAAATATAAGGTAACAGTACATAACTATAGAGGAAACTGAGAGACTGGTCATACAAATAATTTAAATCTCTCCTCTGTGTGTGTTTGACTTGACTGGAGACCTGCAGTGACTCATCCCCCCCAAAGCCCATTTAGTTTTAGATTTGTTCACTCTCCTTTATGTTGTGAGGGTGCAGCCATCACTGTCAGCCATTGTTGGATGTCTAAATAAACATTTGTTATGGTGGGGGGGTGACAGTGATTTTGCAGTTTGAAGGTCACGCGGGAAGAATGAGGCGACATTATTTGATAGGCAGAAAGGGGGCTATGGGGGCGCATGCTTTTGTTGCAGTTGTCAAATCGAAAAAATAGCATAGGGCACATTTGCATCTGCAGGCATCTGCCACACACTCTGACAGCAGCAGACTCATAATTCAAAGACATATGCAAGTGCAGACAGTCACACACAGCTAGACGTGTTTAACCACACACACAGACATGCCCAGAGTCAATTTGCTCACTCAGTTTGTTCACTTTCTCCTCTGCTTCCTCCACGTCCTCCTTTCATCTTTCCCTCACTACCTTCTACAACAACAACCTAGAATGGGGTGTGTATAAGGGTGTGTGTGTGTATTACCCAGCATTTAAACAGTGTAACAAGGCACTAATAATGAGTCCACTCAGGTCTGTCTGACAGCAGTGTTATTAGCCCCCTCCTCTCAATTATCAGCCACTAGTCACTGGGGTATATATACACTTTGACACACACTGACACACACACACACACACACACACACACACACACACACACACACACATGCATATTCAGTCATGCAGGCACAAATGCAAACGAGACACAAGAAGATGAGAATATTTCAAACTGGGAAATTGAAGTCAAATGTGACAACAAAAACTCAACCTCCGCTTCGGCCGTTGAGTGTTATCCAGTGCCGGCTGGCAGGATATATGGGAAATTATGCAAATTAGGTTCAGGCGGCATATCCAGATGACTGACAGGCTCCCTAACTGGCAATTAGCATGTGTTGGTTTCCCATTGGCCAGAACTGTGTGACTGTCTGGTATCAAGTGAAATGGATATACCCCCCTGGCTCTGGCATTTAATCACATGCCTCCACTGTCTCTGTCCCTTTCTCCCTCTGTGTTTGTCTCCCAACCTCTCCCTCTTTCAGTTTGTCCACCTCCTCAGTCTTCTGTTAGGAGTAGTTAGGAGATTCACAATACGGTTTAAATTAAATTGTCAAACTTGAAACCTGACTTTTTGTCCCAAGTATGGATAATTTTCCCTAATAGTTAGTTTAGCTGCAAACTAAAAGATATGAAATTTATAAAAATTGGCATTTCATGAATTGAAAATTGCTCAGCAGGCCATCTACTGTTTTAAATCAGCCCTGGTCCTTGCAAGGCCACTGCTGACATAGAGTCAACTGGTTCGGACTTAACTACATCATGAAATTTATATAAAAAAAAGAATGTTAATGTCTTCTAATCAGTGTCAGTCACTCTCCCACATGTCCCCTGACCCACACACTACGTAGCCAGTTGTTCCCTCACTCGTTGTATTTTTAAAATATTATGGGAGGGAGGGTTGTAGCAGAATTTGAGGGTCTAGTTACACTTTAAAGTTCCCTGCTTGGTAAATGTCTTTCAAATTCCATGCTTCCCAGTTTGTATTGCAGGCTTTCTGTTAAAAAATTGTGGGGTTCAAGCCCAAGACGACATTATCAGGGTTATTTTCTTAGACTTGACAAAGCTCCTCCAGAGTCACAGAAGACATAAATGTTTCCCTACAGCATGCCGTGGTTTAATATCATATACATGAATAAATTATTCATCACAATATGGACAAGTGCAGCTGACTTGTCTGCTTCTACAAACGGTCAAGGGAAAAGGAGGAGGGAGAGAGAAACACGAGGGAAGGAGCAGGAAAAGAGCAGAGCGAGACACAGAGAGAACAGTGTCTTGCCCTCAGACCCCTCAGATTGCCTTCTCAGCAATGAACACATTATCAAGGATTAGCCCTGCCTATGGTAACACTGGATTTTATCAATGCCATCTAACGAGTCCAAATCCTGTTTTTAGCAAGCAAGCCTATTAATTCACTTAGCGTGAATAATCATTGATTGTTATAGCTGTGCTTGCAGTAGGTTGTTAGGAGTGTGCTGCTGTGAGCAAACATCTTAATCACAGGAACAACACGATGTGCTCTGTGGCCACAGTCATCCTCGTCTGTCTTTATGACAATGGAGCAGATTCCAAACAGCTACAGCCCCGGGGCAGATTGCAACACACTGAATCTGCACTGGCAACTGTTTTCAAGTAGAAAATCAGAATTAACATAATTAGTAATAATCTGGATGAAAGTCACATCCAGTGAATGCGAAGCACCTCTTACATGTGAGTAACTAGCTACAGGAAGAGTCCAGTGCATGATTATTAGGACACTAACCTGTGTGTTTGGCATGTAAATTGTTTCATAAGATTACTGAGCATATCTGCATGATCAAGTGTTCACTTTACATACCAGAGTAAATATTAGTGAATAAATGATTTTCATGGATAATTTGAAAAGCATCTTACTAGAGCAGGAAAATACGATGTTTAAAAACCTCTTCACTCTTTGATTCTCTTCAAAACATCTTCATCTTTCTCTTCTCTCTCTATCTCTCTGTCCCACTCCCCCTCTCCCTTGCTCTCCAAACCTCCATGTTTCTCTCTGTTGCACAACCACACTGCATATCACTATTGCAGTGGGAGCTGTTTTAATTTTAGGTCTCCGTCTGCCTTCTGGGGGGTACAAAGCATGAATTTTCACACCAAAGCCTGTGTGCTTAAACTCCCTCTTCTATCAAATCTGCTATATCTCCTCGGGGCGTTTCATTCAAATCCCCCTGCAGCAAGAGCAAACATTTGGGTTGATATATGCAGTTCCAGGCCCACTACCCTATGTCTAAGCTCGCGCCCTGCCATATAATTTCAGTGTTACACTCACTTGGAGGAAAAGCCTGACACTATCTCTCCATGGAAATGATCGTGTCATGGTGGCAAGTTGTCGATTTAGTTTTGTTATGTAGAGAAATCAAAGCAAAAACAAGTTATGTTAGCAAGTTTAGCACAACTAAAAACAGACACTTATTTAGTCTGGTTTATATAACAGCCTTCTCAAAGAAACAGAACTATGAACACACTGTAAATAAAAGTTTAAAAAACATTGGAAAAACAGTAAGCAGTAGCATATCAACTAGATACATGAAGACAAATGTTTAAATTGACTTCTCGGTTATGTGGATGTGTGAGCAAGTCTGTAGTTGTGCACACTGGAAGACCAGCTGATGATGCCTGATTCTGCACTATGAGCTCCATTCACGTAATCAAAAAATAATCTGATAAAGTAGAGACTACAATCTTGAGAAAGAAAGAGAAAGATATTCAAAAACCTGGCTATATGAAGAGTAACATTATGCCAACATTATTATTTAAATGGTCAGATCATCCAAATTACAGAAAAACATATTTCCTCAATCCATAGACATCATTGTGAACAGTTTCCATTGAAACTACTGTACTGTTTTAAGAAATATTCCCCATGAAAACTATTCACAGCAAAGTCTGTGGAAATCAAGAGTAACACAGACACTGTTTCTGGAAAGAGACATTGACGTCGATCTTCTTAAATATAATGTTTCAATACTGCAAGCACCACAAATGAAATCCAATTTTCCTCTATTATTAGAGATCTCAAAACCTGGGAAATCAAAACAAAACTAGTAAAGATACTGCTAAAGGTAAATGAGAAAATGTCTTTTTGTGATTTGGGTTAACTGGCCCTTTAGGCGTGATAATGCTTGTACATTCAATATTTGCAGCACATACAGTATATTCCTTACAATATTGTTTTTAGGCCTGCCTGAATTTGAATATCATATCATCATATAATATATGAGAGAGAGACTGATCATAGTATCTGACACAGAAACAGGATTGCGAGCTGCGGCACACAGATTGGCCAAAGCATAAGCTGATTTAGGACTTGTTGAGGTCAGAGATGGACCCGTAGCTCTGGCGCGTTTATATATATGAGAGGGCAGTACCAGAACAGATGGAGAAATAAAATGAGATAGAGAAAATCAATCCTATCAGACAGTGGTGGCAGTCATGTCATTTCAAATAAGGATCATATAGGGCGCTCTGCAGCTCCGCCCTGAGCCTCGTTCTCTTTGTTTCTGGTTAGTTATGTGCCCTACCCCTTCTCTCCTTTATATTCATACAGATGTATCAAATATGGGTTATCTTACGCAGTCGAAAGCAAGATCTAGAAAGATGATTTCTTGGTATTTCTATTACATAGAAATGAAAACAGGGTTGTCAAAAACGTGACCTGTAATCACTTCAGAAAAGATCACATCATTATCTCTTATCACTTTTATCACTTTGTACTGTTTTTAGTGCCACTACACTGTCCACATTGATTTATTGTGTTCAAAGGGATAGGTGCACTTAATCTGCTCAGATTTATATTACTTATCTAAAAAGGTTTGGCAATAGGTTTTCAGGTAACTTTAAGGATAAAAGAAATCCTGCAGCTGCATTTGTTAGTCTCCCTGCTCTCCCTCTCTCCTGAAATGTTTTTTTTTACTGTTGTTCTCTCTGACTACACGTGTTGCTATTGTCGCTGTCAGGTCTTCCTTGAAAAAGCAATCTTTGATCTCAGTGGAACTAACCAGCACAAAGATCCATTTAAGCTACAAAAACAAACCTCACACAGACACACGACATGAGAAAGAAAGAAAAAACAGCTGGGTACGTCTCTCCTGTTGAACAGGAACTCACCTTTCCTGCTGTATGCTGATAAAAAAAAAGCCACATCTATTAACTAGAATATCTCTCTTAGTTGTAAAACGTTATTTAAATGCTAATCTGTGTTTGACAGATTAACACTGTACTGTTTGACTTGCCGGCAGCAACATAGCCTTGTATGACAAGATTTGATTGCTTTGAGATACCTCACCATTATTGTTTATGTTTTTGTTGCTGCTGGTATACGTCGAAAGATAAATGGGTGTTTTTGGTTATGACACTGAATTTCATTTTATCAAATGGATGACTCTACTTAATGTTTAGGTAGGTAGGTAGCTCTCTATTTATCCCTGTGGGGAAATTTCAGATTCACAGCAGTGGAGATATGTGAGGAACAGAAAGGTATAACAATAATAAGTAATAGATAATTAATACAATAATTAAGATTAATATCTTAATTAAATATAAAAGATATTTTATATCTTAATATAAAATAATTAAATATTAAAAGTACTAATAAATATGTAAGATCATGGCATCAGAGTAAAATTAAATATATAAGATGTATAAAACAATGCAAAACAGTGCAAACAATGTCCATGTGTGTAGGTGGTACTGTATAATACAGTCCATGAGGGGTGACCATCCTGCTGTGGGCCTCAGAAACCACAGTTGGCTGAGACTGGAGTCATTACGGCAGGCGGCATTGTGTAACCGCATGGCTGATGGTACAAAGGAGCGCTCGGTAAGATGAGACGGTTACTGAAGATGCTTCTTAGGCCGTGAGATGGGTTCTTCAGTATCTCCCTGATTTTAGACCTCATCCTCCCCTCAGCCACCTCCTCCAGGCTGTCGGGACCAACTACCTACAAACGAGCCCACCTTCCTGATCAGTTTGTTGCGTCACCACCAGCCATAATACACACATCAAATGACCTGAGCCTCCTCAGGAAGCCTCCACAGTCTGCTCTGTCCCTTGTGGAAGATAGAAACAGAAAAGAATTATAGTCTGAAATCATGTTGCACGTTACATATTTGCCAAGAATGTCTGTTTTGATATACATCCCATTGTACTCAGGAGTATTTTGCTGCACTCAGCAACATCCAAACACAATAACACTCTCAGTAAGTTATCCAACCTAAGATTCTTGACGTGGGTGATGAATGGCTTTCAGTTTTTATAAAATCTGTCACCAGAGCCCTTCAAAGTAAATCTGACCCTCTCTAACTGCACAAACAGCATCAGATCTCTTATCCAGTAGGAGGGAGGCCTTTCATCTTTCCACTTTAATACAATCAGCATCCTGGCAATTGGAGAAGCAAAGAAAATATAGCGTTTAATTCATACTATGAAAAACTGGTTTCTTCTGCTTCAAATATTGCTGTCAGTGGAGATGGATTTAGAGGGGTCCTAAAAAACACATCCGTCTCATAGAAAAGATGAAGAAGTCCAAATCATGTGGATAAGTTTCCCTGTTTGATTTTTGCACTTGTAACCTATAGGGCTCAGGTCAAGATATATATTGGCAAGGCCTTCCTTGGAACAGTAAAGGCAATGAAGTCAGAGTCTCGCACAAATGGATGAGGAGTTAACGTCATATAGGAGTCTCATGTGTCATAATCTGGTTTGAGCTGCAGGTCTTCTTCCCTGTGATAATAAATAATAGATGAAAAAAAGGACAATAAAGACGTAATTATTTTATCTGAGTCACCAAACCCTTCTCATGTGGGTCTATAGTAAGAATGTCATTTAAAATAGCATTATTTGGTAAGTGAGGGAATTGGGCCAGGTTAATTGGAGCTAAATTTCTTATCTGTAAACATCTGAAAAGCTGTGTGTTTTAACTGGGTGAATAAAGTGAAAACACCATCAATGGATCCCTAAAAGATTCAATCTTCCAAATTTCAAGCACAATCTTGCAGTAATAGCAGGAAAAGATTAATAGGTAGTAAGAGCACAAAGCTTTTCAACCGCGAAGGTTTTTCTATGTCTGCTGGAGTCAGCTGATGGTCACTATATGAATACTAGCTGCTCAAAAATAATGTTGAAAGTTAGAAAAGGCCAATCCTTCCAGTAGCTTTGCAAAAAAGCCTTGAATTCTTGCCATTCCATCACAGCATTTATTTTGAAAAAGTAAAACACATTGAAGTAGATAAAGAAACCTGGGGACATGGAGCACAAACAATCCAAGACATTAAGTGGGAAGTTGTCTGCATATAAGGGCAGTTTGTGCACATCTCCAGCTCTAGACATTTCCATAAACTGAGCTTCAGAGGGATTTAAATTGCAAGGGGTTTTGATATCAAAAAGACCACAAAAAGAACAGGGATAATGTGCATCCTTGCCTTGTTTTGTGGTGGAGTGCAGGAAATTATTAGTTTTGTTATTATTGGTTTTCACTAAGGCAATGAGGAAATTAATCTGAGACATATTGTTGCCACTTTTCCAAATTTAGCAAGCATATAAGGGTATATTGTAAGTAGTCACAACCACCTGGACCAATACTTTAATATGGAAAGGTTTTTAACGATGGGAAGAAGATGTTAGCCAACAAAAAAAATGTCCATGAGTAGGACTGGTGAGTGTGTGTGGGTGTGTGGGTGTGCTTGGGTTGTATATTTAGAAGACAGATAGAACTCTATATGTGTTTGCATGTATATATATGTGCATATTCAGACTAAAATAAGTGATAATTCCACTGTTTCTTCATCTGACAGTAACAGCCGGATTGAGACTCTGTGAGTGAAGGTGAACTCTGATGTCATATCTATCTGGTTCTGAGGCAAGTTTCAGTGTTCCAGGTATTTTTAGATGAAGCATGTTTTCCATCCTGCTACACAGTAGAGCACAAACGAGCTTGGAATTTGGCAAGGCCACTTTTCTTTTTCTGCCACCCACACAGGAAATTACTGTTATACACCGCAAAGACAGATGTGATAGGATGAACAAAAGGAGAAAAAAGAGAAATAAAAGGATGCATCCCAACCTGGGGAGGTGAGAGTTGGACACCCGAATACCAAACAAAATGCTATAGAGGTGGAGGAGAGTGGAAGTGTCTTGTGAAAAGGGCCCTTGGAGGACAGTGGATGTGTGTCCATGTGTATGTAATGGTTTGCAAAAGGTGTGTGCATGTGAAGTTAGGGGTCATCCCAATCTGTCTGCGGCTCAGTTAAATGTCACTGGTTGACGAGTGCGGACACTGCTGACGTGTCCTTTGTGGCTGTCACTCTGATGTGACATGCAAAGATCGCAATCTTGTTTACTCATCGACCTACACCTGCCCAGCAGTGTGTGAGTGTTTGAATAGTCTTCTTTTTCCCCTTCCACATTGCTGTGAAGTCAACAGAAAAAAAGAAAGGGAAAACCAGAAAAAAAAATTATACTGCTATTATAATTCTGCCTGCTGTCATAGCACGCTGGCAATATTTCTGAACACTTTGTGCAGATTCTCCGAAGCAAACTGAGAGGAATCATATTCCCAGCTGAATACAGAATGACACTGGGGCATTTTATGTATGGGAACACACACAAACTGAATGCTGCAGGGGACGACAAAGATGTGACGAGGCACAAGGTCATAATGCTAACCTCAGGGTCCAACTACATATGTCAGTCACACACTCAAGCTGTCAAGATCAACACCGTCATTTACTGGGAAAAGGGGGTCACCTAATGATGCAAATATGTCAAGATAGCCACAGTTGTTGGGTGTTCCCTGTGGGTCATCACTATACATTTATGTGTGTGAATAAACACCCAGTGTTTTTGTGTGTATGATTATGTGGAGGAATTGTGTGCTATTTCACATGGCATGATGTGTGTCTGTGTGCTTTTGCCTCTGCAAGACAAGACCCCGCTACACCTTTAAAACCCTCATTACGGCCAGAATGATATTGGTGCAGCCTGTCCACAAGGGCAGCAGTCATTTCAGCAAATGCCCTAAAATAACTTTTGTTTACATTCAAGTGACAAAGCCCTCTAGTGGCCTCTAGTGGCTGTCACACCACGTCCTCCTTTGCTCCCGACGAGAGTCATTGTCCGAAGTAGTGTGATGTTTTTATAGAGCAAAAAGTCAGTAGACGGAGGAGGAGGTCGGGGTGGATGGATTGATGGGTCGACAAAACATCAGAAGGGAGACCGCTGTTCGTGTCCTGTTTCCTACTGCCAGTCAGCGTTGGTCTCTTTTCACAGTGACCACAATAATTCCTTAACCACAACCAAGTGGTTATTCTTGTAACCATGACGAAGAATTGTGATGTCATCCTGTCAATATTGGAGTCAGATCATAAAATGCTTGCAGTATATGTGTCAATCCGGAGGGCACGGTTCAACAAATAACAGCTCGACAGGTGGCTATATAAAAGTAGTCCCGGAAGCTTACTCTCTAGATAGTCTATAAATTGTTACATCTTTCAATCTGGGTTCCCTTTAATGTAAATTGTCAGTTGGGTATGACCATGAGACAACAGAAAGTGTTTCAACTTCTTGAAGTAGACTTCAACCTTTCATTAAATTCTTGTATTTCAGTAAACACCAATGAACGCTGCCAGGTTCTTTACATACAGCACAACATCGTCCTATAAGGCCCTCCAAACCCTTCCAGGTGTTTTCATTTTTTGTGGCTGATTAGCCCTCTGCTCAGGCTCACAGAGAAGAGGTCTAATCAGACAAAACAAGTGAAAACACCTGATGGCCTTAAATTTACAAGCTGAACTGAATTTTGAGTTCAGCAGAGACTGACTTGCATTTGTCCCCAGTTAGCTGCAGTGGTGTTTTGAACAAGACCTGGTAAAAAAAACAAAAAAACAACACAACTTAACATTGCATATAAAAATAACAATGATCTCGGACTGTCAACTGGTGCAGTAAAGTATTTTCCCAAGAGTAATGCTGTACCTTATATATTCGCACTACATCTTCTGCCTTTAAAACACATTGGTACTGCACATGACACCTCTCCTCTGTCAGAATGTGTGGAGTTAATACACTGTTGGTCTTGCTGGAGAGTTCGCTGGCACCATCATGCGCTGCTCCAAGCTGGCTGGTCTGTGTTGTGCGTCCTTTCCTGTTGCATCTTTCATGACGAACTAGCCAGCCCCTTGTTGACTGTTCATGAGAAGCCTGATTTAAAATCCACGTGTTACTTCAAGGAAGGGCTGCTCTGTGCAAGAGCCCACTGTCCCTCTTTGAAATGATAATAGGGCCATGTGGAATAACAGATGTAGGTGAGGAAGGAGGGAAGGAGGGGGATGAGGGAAGGAAGGATGTGGGGATATAGGAGATGGGCTGATGGATGCAGAATAGGAGGATACATGTATTGGCTGAAAAAGGATGGATAAATTTAGGGAGTGATCGAAAGAATAGAATGATAAAAACAAAGATGCGGTGGACTCAATGAAGAGATGGACAAATTAATGGATGTAGGAAAGGAGGGGAAAGTCATGGTGGATGGCAAAAGTTAGAGAATAAAGATGGCTACAGGAAAGGGATACAATATGAAATGAAGGGATGGATGGATGACTGAAGGAATGAAAAGAGAAGTGATGAGGCAGAGTGGCCTAGAGATATTGGCTTGGGTGGACATCTACCCTATCCTCTCTCCTGCTTTTGGAGATAGTGACAGTCTGCGTACCCAAACCTTGAAGGAGGAATAACAATTTTTTTGAATTAGCATATGTTATCATTTAATGCATGGAAGTACACTCAATATTTATGAATAAAAACAGTTTTCTACTAAAGTTAGACATGCAACATCCAATGCTTTCATCTAATAGCCTGGAGCTATGCCACTGACTAACATATAAGTGACTGACTTTGTGACTCATGCAAACGTTTGTGGGCTGTTTCTTATCCAGGTTTGGTTTATAAGTCAGCAATGCTATTAAGTGAGACCTAGAATATAAACTTTTATCTTCATAGAATCATTGTGGTATCTATCATTGTCACCATGTTATTTTAAAGCTGCAGTAGGCAATATTATTTCATTGTAATTTTGGTTGAAATAACTCATTTTGACCATTGCGTGTCACTAACAATATTTAAAAGAAAAAAGTGTGTTTGTGATTGCCGTCACTTTGTATTTATTTTTATTTTTATTTTTATTTTATTTTTTTTAATGGACCCGGTCTGAATCAAACAGGGTTAGCTAGCACATAACAGCCAATCACAGCAACTCTACAAATGACTGTCCAAACAGTTGGGGAAACTGACGTGAGGCGATCGGCTAGAGAGGAGACGTATCACTCTGTTGGAGTTGTACAGAAACACGGTTGTACAGCTGTGTTACAAAGTGGAGCTTCTTCCCTCACAAAGGATCAGTTCCTTACCTCTGAGTCAGACATAACTAGCCGAGCAGAACAGACGTTAGTTTGCTAGTAAATTACAACGGTTGACAACCTTGACATTCCGCTTCAAGCCCAGCAAAATGCGCGTGCATGTTTGGTGCGTCATTTGGTGGGAGGGGCTTAGCAGAGTGATACGAGGCAGCAGAGAGAGAGAGAGGCGGAAGGTTTTGCATTGTGTATGTTCAAATTGCCTACTACAGCTTTACACTGTAAACTCACAGCCTTACATTCAACTTCTGTTCAATAAAGATGGAAGTAGATAAAGGTGATGAGGGCACAGAAAGGTAAACTGTGATTTTAATAATCAGTGACTAAGTAGTTTTAGTTGACTAAACTCAACAGTACACTTTGGAACAGTCATATGGGACAAATTTATGTCATTTAGATATGATGATTGAAAGAGTTGAATCAGCTTGGACATGTACAGTACATGAACAATTAGTTCTCCATGTCTTTGATCCTGTGCAAATGTGAAGTAAGTAAGGGTTGCATTGTATCTCAAAACTGAAATTCACTTTTCAGGGAATCAGAGATATTTTCTCCCAAAGGCTCTCCACTCTGGCAGAAGTGGAAGGCAGACATAAAGGGGAAAAATATATTAAAATGCAGTTTAGGAGTTCTTGAGATAGCACTCCAAAGCACTGTGGTGCATGTTCTAAAATTAACACATCACTGTTGAACTGATGTGCAGTTTAGGAGTTCTTGAGATAGCACTCCAAAGCACTGTGGTGCATGTTCTAAAATTAACACATCACTGTTGAACTGATGTGAACTTTGTATGCTATTTTCTAAATGCAGCTTTATTATGCAGTCAGCTCTGGATGATGAAAAAGGTCACGAGTACCTTAATGGGCTCCTCGACATGTTGCCAACTCAGATGAGAGGCACTGGTTGGAATTTAAAGGAGAGATGACAGCAGTACTACCCAGGTTTATGTTTATCTCTATTTGGGCACTTGTACAACCTCATATCTCTCCCTGCGCAGCACTGCATGCTATCCTTGTAATTTTGAAAAGGAGAGTTGTACGCCTAACAAAACTGACAAAGTTTAAAGAAAAAGTTCATGTCAGTTTGCAGCTGAAACCTGGTATCTCCAATGCTGAATTTACTACCACATTGACATTTTATAAGTTCTCAGAGCCCAAAGTGACATCTTTAAATTGCTACAAAGGTACAGTACAAAGGTACAACATTTATAATGACATAAACAAGAGAAGAGCGGAAAATCTTCACATTTGGTAAGCTGCAAACTGTCAATCAACTAATCAATTAATTAAGTTAAAGTTCTGGCAGTAATTGGAGTCAGAAACCAAAAACCAGTGAGTCTCTAATTCCTGAGCAGCACACTAATAGTTTGGCGTTATGAGGTTTCTACAAAGCAAAAAATTAGGTAGGTTAGACTGTGTATTTAGCTATGATATTTTACTTTATCTATGTGAAGCAGGCACTCAGGCACCCATACATTACTTTCCCCCTCCACACTCATGCCGACTTCCGCTGCTGATTTGCATCGACAACATATTCCTCGCTGCTCTGCTTCCATTTTTACCTCAGTTCCCTCAACCTCTCTCTGCGCTCAGAATAAAGGGACGTTTTGCCCTCTAGTAGTGTGTCAGCCCTCAAAATGTGTCTGTGCGATGCAGTCTTAATTATATTGCATTAGCCGCCATATCACGCAGAAAGGCGTCTGAGTAAAAGGAGTCACTAAACAAATTTGGCCTTTAGCTTTAGTCCTGTGGGTGTTCAGAGTCTGGCTCCTATGCATGAGTGTGTCAATGAGTCAGTGTGTGACTACATGGAGTTGCATGTGAGTGAGTGAAATGTTGTGTGTACTGTATATGAGTGTCCCTATGTATAGGTGTTTGTGTGTGTGTGTGTGTGTGTGTGTGTGTGTGTGTGTGTGTGTGTGTGCGTGTGTGTGCGTGTAGGTGTATGAGTAGCTTCCTTTTTTATGATGTGACATTTGAACTGTATATCCAAGTGTATGCAGACAGTCATATATATGCATATTACTTGGCTAGAGGGTCTATGTATTTGTGTGTGTTTGTGTGTGTGTAGTATCTCCAAGCAAGTGCATGCATATTGTCAGTCTATTGGCCCATGATGCATACCATTTGATCCACATTTCTCAGTCAAATTCATGCAGGCAGTGTCGTACAGATGTGTATTGCCCAGGGTTTTCTATCTGTCTCTTCCAATCCCCTGCTGCCTGTGCAGCTCTGCGGACTGTGCACAGATGTAAACCAAACAGGTCATCTGAAATTAATTTTCCCTCTGTCCTTTGAGATTTAGCCAGCAGTTTACAATGCTAACTGAAAGGGTTTGTTTCAACATATAATCCCCTTTCCTGTTAAAATTATCTTTCAAACTGCTGTGTAATCTTCTAGGGGGATTATTCTTGTAAAAACAGCATGGCGTAGCATCCTGCCGCCTTCATAACCCCTGCCACCAACTGTCCCCTTTCATACAGAGAGATAATGAGAGACATAAATCTTATTAAACCAGTGATGCAGGACTACTTGTTCCAACTTTCCTTTGACGTCATTCTGCATTACGTAGTTCTGGGGTGATTAAAAATAAATACACTTGTGACCTACCTATACATCTATAGTGCTGGTTCATTTGGTTTATTTCCTAGTGTGACGACACAGTATCCCTGCAGGAAAATGCCTGCTGCCATTTCACCCAGTGTGCCGATGTCCACCAAGTGTGCAAGCAGCGGCTTTTACACACGGCTCTTTTTCTCCTATATGAAAAGGTTTTTACATTTATTGATAATTGACTTCAAATTAATATTCAATGTGTAAATAAATACAAAGCATCTGTTACCACATCTAAATGAGCTGCAATTTTTTATTCAATATGCCTGTAAAACACAAAAAATATAGGGGAAAACCCTTTAAAACTGTATTGGAAATGTGTCTGCTGAAGAACAGACTGCTTTAATGTCTCTGCTTTCCAGAGACATTGGAGACATGATGGAGCTGTGGCTCAACCATAACACAGCTGCATCCAGTGGATATCTGGGGTAACATACTGTAACAATGACAGAGTTTATAGTGTGTGTAAATGAAGCTCCTGCATGTATATTTAACTTTCAGGGGTACCCAAGATTTGTAGATAGACAGTGTGTGCACAGAGCAGTCATAATTTGTAAAATGACTGTGCAATCTCATTGAACATGAAGTGAAATGATGCTTTAATAAGATGGCCACTGGAGTCACAGGGTCAGTCATCTCCCCTGCAGGCACTGTAAATGAGTCTAGTCTGAAAATCAAGTATAATTGTCTCCAGTTTAATTCCTTTTTCAAATATCCATTTTGGACCTATTCTGTACTGAAATAGCGAACCAATGGATGCAATAAATGCAAAGTTCAAAAGCGCAATACATCTGCAGTCCTCTGAATCATCTCATTTAACAGCTAATGCTCTTGTTAGTGGCGGGAATCATATGGCAGCTCACAATACAATAACACCATAATACACTGTCTGCAGAACAAGTCCTCCAAATTGAACGACATTTAACACACAGCTGTAGCTTCCTCTAACACTTGGCAAGAAAGTGATAGCGTATTTCCCAAAATGTCTAACACAGTAGCTCAACAAGTCCTCAAATTAAATGACAAAATACATCGTTTGTATATGACCTCTAGAACAACACATAGAAGCGTTTTTCTGATCGGACGCCCCTCTCGGCAGGACGACATAATTTGCCTGTGCCTTCCAAAACCAAATCATTGTTGAAAAATAAATCAGTTTTATGATGTGACAACGCTGTGGTTATGGTTTGGTTAGGTTTAGGCACAAAAACAACTTGGTTCTGTTTATGGAAACATCATGGTTTGGTTCAAAATGATTACTTCACTAAAGTTGGGGGAGCTTTGTCATGGTGACGATGATAGACACGGGGTTAGTGTTAGGGAACGATAGTGGTCACGCTTAAAAAAAAAACAACGTTGACTGTCTGCTGGAAATGGGAAACGAACAGCGGTCTCACATGTTAAAGTCCGACGTTTTGTTGACCCATTCATCCACCCCAACCTCCTTCATAGTGAACTTGCTATAATAACATGACCTGACTTCCTCCTTCTTTCCTGTCATAATTACTGCGGCCGCTAGAGGGCTTTGTCACTTGAACGTAAAGATTTGTTGTTTTGGGGCACTTGCTGAAATGGCCGATGCTGTCATTCTTCTTGGGAGGACTGTCTCGTACAGTACCGTCTATGGTGTACTTTTTTGTATTGTTTTGTAAATGTTAAATAGTGTTTGTGTGTGAAACTGCATTCATTTACAAGCTAACAGTAACGATAATATCACAGTAAAATAGCTCGTGGCAGAGAAAACAACTCCTGAAATGTCTTCTTTTCAATCCATGCAAATTAAATTGAATAAAAAACTTTGCAGATTATTCCAAAAAAAATTAAAAAATTAAAAAATTGCCAACTGGAAAAGACCTGTGACTGATTTTGGAAACCATATTCTAGTCTATAAATAAGTGTGTAGTAACTGCAGCTTCAGCACAAACTGACCCAGTCACTGTGTCACAGCCTTTTCCACCAGCCAACACTTCTTTAGGGCCTAGGGAGGGATTTGTTAAAAATCAGAATGAATGGCTATTCCAGGGGTTTGCGGGTGATAGTCATCTATTGTGATTGCGTGGACACATTAACGCTAAGGGGGAGAAGTATGAATCACTCCTACTGCATTGAAATAAACTCTTTTCCAGTCTTTCACATTGTCTGTCTTTGTCTTTCTGTGCTGCTAACACAAGTTTTTCTCTGCTTCATTCGCCATCTATTATTATTAGTCTCAGTTTTAGCACTTTGTTTGCACACAGAGCCCACTGACTAATTCAAAGTTGAAATTGTACGCATTTTCATTTATGAATGTTCCCTCATTAGTAGAAAGCCATGTACAGTTGTGAATGAACTGCTGTACTATTTTGGCAGCTGTTTACTTGGTTTTCTGCAGTTTATGTTGATTAGTCTCTACTGAGAGACAGACAAAACACTCTGGAGGAATTCAATTTATGTTTTTTTTTCTTCTCCCACAGACTCCTTAATTAAGCACAGTCAGCCTCTTCAGTGTTGATTTACTATAATAAGAATTAGGATCTTTATTCCATGAATTCAGGATGCCAGTGAGTACTCCTCAGAAATCACTTGGGTTGCCACCTGCTTTTCTTCTTGTCAAGTTAGGGGTGTGATTAAAACCGCAATTTGCAATTGTCAAGCACCTTGATGAAAGGGTTGGAGCTCTGGATGGTTTCAAGTAGAGAACTTCCATTGAGGAATCAAAATATCGACTTATTCGACTTCCTCTACATTAAAAAAGAGAACAGATAGACCTATTTTCATATTCTTACAAAGGCTGAAAGACATGTTCACTTGCCAGATATGATCCCAAAAAAACAATGTTTCATCTTCGATGTATTTTATGATTTGAATTAACTTGAATGTGTCAGTCTTTCTGCAAAAAAATAAATAAATAAAAAATGCAGGTGATGATAGTTCGTTTCACTGATGATACATCACTTCCTATCTGTCTGTCTGTCTGTCTTCTAAGAGCTGATTAAGCACATATAATTTATTTTATTTTATATAATTTTAAATTTATTATCACATTAAAAGAAAATATCACATTAAAATTAGGGCTGCATCTCATAATACATTCTGTTATTTATTCATAACTAACATTAGGGGATATTATATATATATATATAAAATTATAAAATTGTGAAAAATATCAATAATAGAATTTAAAAAAAAAAAATAGTTTTAGGCTTTCTTTTCATGCTAAAATAAAAGTACATATTATTTCACTTAAAACTGCTATAATCAATATTTTTATAGGAAGAAGTGACTATGGATGACTACGGAGCATTTTAGTGTCTTTAAGCTCATTATTTTGGTTCCTTTAAGACCCACTGTTTTGGTTCAGTCTCACGGTTTTCAGCAAAAAACAGCTTTGATAAACCTACTGTACTTTATCTGCCCAGCACAGAGCTTACTGTAAGAGCCAGATATTCCCGTCAGGAGTTGGTGGAGACAAAATACAGAGTAAATATTGGACAGACCTTTAAATGACTGCAAATGTTGCTTCATGTCTGCTGGATGTGTAAATAAGTATCTGTTTGCCATATTAACTTTATAAGGTGATGATATGTCAGTGTTGTTTCAGCTCTATCTATCTATCTATCTATCTATCTATCTATCTATCTATCTATCTATCTATCTATCTATCTATCTATCTATCTATCTATCTATTTATTTTCCTGTCGTCTGCCTCGACCTGTCTTGGGGCTACTCTGTCATTCTATCATTCATCTCTTAGAGGCGTCAACGTCTCCACATTATCTCAGGGCCGTGTGTGCGCCAGCTGAGTGATGGATGAAGGGAGTGTTTGTGCTGGCAGATGAGTGGAAGGCTAAGATCTTCTTTATCTATCTGCTACCTGTCATTCCTTCACATCTGGCCTTTCATGTGCCGTTTCTTTCTGTCGCTCTCTTCTGTCCTCTCTCTCCCCTCATGACTTGTACGCTTTCATTATGCTGTGGCAGGGTTAAAAGGTGAGAGTGCTCAGCCCCCCTCCCTATTACGCGGCGCTACCGTGTGGCTAGTTGTCGTTCTGGCTTTTAAACCGACTCGCAGCCCGCCCCTGGGTCTGTAACACTGACACTGAAGAGTCACATGGAAGATGAGAGATATGGTCAGTGTCCGCAAACTGATGGACTGTCTGAGTACTGTGGCAGCGGCTGTCTATGGGGAGTAAAGCAAGTGTAGCACAGTCACGTCAGCTCCACAGACATGTCCCTTGACAGATGCTACTGTAGTGTAGGGAGCTTGTAAAATTATTCAATCTGATTTTATTCCATTTAATTTGCTAAGTATCTGTACTGCAAGAATTATTTTGAACCCTTTAATTTTATGGATTGCACTAGAAGAAGACAAGGTTTAGTGAGTGAAATCTGATGAAGCACATAACACAACAACAAGACATATTTATTTCTTTATTTCTTTTAACATCTATGCATGAGATACAAGATTGATTACTGACACAGCCCTCACTGAATCCACTTTTCTGACACATTGGCAATTCATTATGTGTTACAGTAGAAAGATTATTCCAAACTACTCCAGCGGCTTGAATGCATAAGATTGATATTTTGTAAAAAAGCAAAACAGTTCCATAAAACCAAGCTAGCAGCCATGCATTATTTCCTTCAAGGTGGGTCAAGTCGTTTCTGTTATGTTAGTCAGTTAGCAGTTTTCAACACCAAGTGCAGTGACTCTCCCCGCGGCCCATTTCCACACACCATGATACTGACCTGCCCGCTGCTCTGCCCTTAACCTTGCTGCCTCTCTTCCATGTTTATGGATGAGACATAAGGAAAAAAGGAGGCACAAACAGAATTCTTGTATCTCCCAAAATTCATTGAAACATCTAAATGACAATAATAAGTATCACAATACAATCTCAATGTTTTAGTCCCCTCTCCCGAATCAGTGCGCAATCTTGGGTTACAAAATGTCAAGTAAACAGAAAACAGGCCATAGTGGAAATACAAGGTTTTTGCAGGCTGCTAGAAAATTTAAATCATGGACTGGCAGTAAGAGACGCAAGCTGACTGGCAAAATACTGTGAGTTGCTTTGGCCTGATAGGAAACAGACTATTCTGTCACCAGCAGTTAGTTTCGGTATCCGAATTCACTCCCTTGTTCATTCATTCACTGCTTCCTATATAACGGACACTCAATAGTTTACTGTATAGAAAACAGTAAATTGAGATTTTGAGCACTAATTAATCATCTTTTTGTGTAATCACTGACAGGTAAAGACTATCTATGAAATGCAGCACATTGCATTGTGGGAATGTTGGGAAATAGTGTACAAGTCATGGACACAACTTTTTTAGTTCCATTGCTGGAATTTTTGAGGGCAGTGTCTAACTTTCACACTTGGACATCAGACACACAATGGTGCAGGGCAAATGTAGTTTACTGCATGTGAAACAGGGAGTGATTTCGTGCACAGCATGTGTCGTGTTTTGGCCGGAGCAGTTGGTTTCAGTTGGGTGTTTTGTTGCTAGTAGCAACCACTACTGACACAGTTCAATAGCAGATTGACATTGTTACATCCAGTCTTGTGTCTGTTCAAACAATCAAGCAAATATTGACATGCATCTTTTATCTACTCTCCAAATGGCCTTGTTGGACTGTTATCTGTAGGTGTATTTTTTTTGTTTTTAATTATAACTGTTTACCCTCGGTCTAACTCATGTTTATCTTACCTTTTTCTGATTTGTAATCACAGTTACTGAATTTTGTTGTCCAATTCACAGTTCTACAAGTGCTTCCAGAAAAGACTTCAAAAGCCAACTCCTGTCTTCAATCTGTATTTTTTTTTTTTTAGAAGTGTGTTTAGCTTGCTGTATAGCACGTAGAGTGAGGGCAGAAGATGGACACTAACTTAACACAGTTCATTTAAACCCACAGGAGATTTTCTTCTTCCCTGCTGTGATACAATGTGCCTGGCACAGGAAGGAGTACTGTAAAACTGCGTATTTAATTCATTTCCATCATTGGGAATAATCTTGAATATAGATATTTTAGTAAATAGAGCAGCTGTGTAAATTTGTAAGTCTTTTAAAATATTACCCATCACAAGGTAGAATGCCAAACATTGTCATTGTTTTAAAGGTTTCAGAGGAGTCTGGCTTCATTTACACAGTTACGCAGTATCAGTGACAATTTTCAACAATAATTTTAGCAGGTCAGCAGGTCAGACAGCGTGATACTGACTTTGGATGCTGGTAATGACAAAAGAGGCATCAAATGCCTGGTGACCTCCAAAACCAGTGTTTCCATGGCTCCATGTTTGAGGGTGAATTCAATTTATATTCTTTTTCCTCTTTGTGTGTGTGCGTGTGTGCGTGTGTGCGTGTGTGTGTGTGTGTGTGAGTATTTGTATTTCATATATAGTGTATTTTATGCTAATACATACTCAAGGACTCCGTGTACTACATGTACTGTATACATTTGGCCTGGATTAAATGAATACAATCTTTCTATTCAAAACACATACACATGCAGTATTATAAACTGTATAATGTGCAAATGGCTTCTGCTGAACAAAAGATCAATCTTAGATTTTTATTATGAGAATTTATAGATTAACCAGTGAAGGAAAAAAACAACAACTTTGCATCATTACAGATAATTAATTTCCTAAAATCTGATATTCTCATTTGATATATAAGTCCACTGTGTGCCAGCCGCCTACGTTGCTGTGATGTGAGGTTCATGGGCTGCAAGCCAACCACAGCTCTAATGGGACTGCACTCTAAAGATGTCTTTACACATTTTAGCTATATGCTTTGAGGAGTTTGCGTGTGTTTTTGTGTTAAAAAAAGCCTACAAATATCACATAAGCTTTGACTGTAAAACACAACATGTAAAAGCCCCTTCCGTAGATTTTCTTCCTCTTTTTCTATTCTCTTAGCTTTTTACCTCATCACATTTCACCCTTCCTTCCAGCTTTAGCATGGGACCTTTAATACCTTTGCGTCTTCTTAATTCACTTTTTTTCTTCTGTAGGCACAAAAATATGCAGTAATGTCTACAGCAACTTGCCGTTTCTATTAAATAAGTGTCAAAAGTTAGATCCAACCATACTGTTAATTTTACAACAAATTATCTTCTTATGATGTTTAAGAAATTAAATTAGGATAACACTTTATTATTAAATGATTTATTTAATTTACTTTATTTTTATTATCACAATAATGATCAGTTACATTAGTACCATTAGTTAGTAATGTGATCTTTAACTCATGGTCTGTTAATTACAACATGTTTGAGATGTATCAACAAATCATTTATTTAGTGGTCATTTACAAATGCTTTTTAAATGATTAGTTCATTTATACATAATGGCTAAAAGATGTGGTGTAACTGATCTTTATTAAAAAAACATTACCAAAGCAGCTCAGCAGTCAACAGCCGGCCAACTTTTTGAGCATATTCACACAGGCGCGGGGGTGTGGTCATATTAGTGCATCATACCTCAGCGCTGCAATAGAAGACGTACATTTGCCAAATTAGACCAGCGATTTTGACTACCCTTGTCTCTAATTTATAGCTTTTGGAGAGAATTTTTAGTTTGCTTTAAATTTTGCCTTGAGAGTTAAGCTCAAATGACAATGTGCACTCTCTTTCAGGTTTCTGGATATAGTGGGCAGACAGGTGGCAGATTATTTATAGAAGAGTCATAGCAGCTGGTTTGCAGCATGCCTGTACTGCTAATGAGGCCTCCAGTGGGTGTGTGTCTATGTATGGTTGTGTAGGTTTTCTAATAGGCTGTGTGTTTTAGGTACGTCAGTGTTACTCCTGAGAATGTTTTTTTTTGTCTGCATGTGTATGTGCATGTGGGAAAAAATGGTGCCAGTAAATGTGGAATATTTTACCTATCATCTTCCAGAACGAACTGTAAGATGACAAAATGGGCAGAAAATGAGAATAATGGAAAGGAAATGTATCAGAGGAGATCAGTGTGTTATATGTCCAAGTCTGTGTGATTTGAAGGTGGTGGAGCCAGAGTCTAAATATCAGGAGTCACAATTAGTCTGTAAAGCTATTTACTTTGTGGCTTCTCTGACATGTTGGTCACACTAGAAATGTTGACACTGGACACTAATTTAGTCAAGACACACATCAAAGCTTTGCAAAAAGTTTTATGCAAATGTTTTTCCCCAAAAAGCAAATGACAAACCAAGGAAAGAGTGTGTGAAGCAGGAAAAAAATGACATCTGTATGAAATTCAAAAAACAGTGATTATATGCAGATGACAGCTCAATTTAAGTGCAAAATGAAAGCTGCAACTGGTGCACGACAGTTTCTGTCAGGTGAGACCATGACTCAGACTGGCACATGGTATTTTGGAGCTTCCATTTAGGGGAAGCTCTCTTTACAATAGTCTCCACATGTCAAGGTCCTGCATCCTCTGTATTCTCTGTAATGTTTTTGTCAGTGTGTGTGTGTGTGTGTGTGTGTGTGTGTGTGTGTGTGTGTGTGTGTGTGTGAGCACACCTGCGCTTTCACATGTCTGTCGGTGAATTCCTGTGCCAGCTTGTCATTGTGTCAGTATGGTTCTCTCTCTGTTCCTCTTTCTGACCAGCACCTTGTCCAATTACAGCATCTATCAGGCTTGTCTTCTCTAAGCTCCATATTCAATTCCCTGTGGTGTGTCATTTTTATTTCTGCCCTATATCCACCTTTGTTTTCCACTCTCCTTTAATCGACTCTAGGTCACTCTCAGTGTTCTCTTTTTTTCTCTCTGCCCCCTTCCTTTGTCCACTTACATTACATATTGTATGTTTTATTCTGCAGTATATGTTTTTTTTTTTTTTTATATTTATTCAATAACCTCCTAAGTCTTTAGTCTATATTTATCTTATTTCTATCTTAAAGTGATACTTTAAGACGTTTTGGTAAATGCATTTATTCACGTTCTTGCTGAGAGTTCAATGAGAATACAGCTCTTATGTCTGAAATATGAAGCTAAAAACACCAGTTTAGCTTAGCTTAAAGATTGAAAGCGGGGGAAACAGCTATCCTGGCTCTGTTCAAAGGTTAAAACAAAATTAATTAGTGAGCTGTAGATGTTTTAAACCCTAGGGCAGAGCCAGGCTAGCTGTTTCCCCCTGCTTTTAGTCTTAAACTATGCTAAACTAAGGTAATGGGCTGCTGGCTCTAGCTTCATATTTAGCATACAGACAAAGTGGTATTGATCTTCTCATCTAACCCCTGGCAAGAAAGCGAGTATGCGTACATCCCAAAATGTCAAACTATCTTTTTTCTTTTTTTTTAAATATGCAAATTTGTGAATGTGGAATATATTGGTACATCTTTTGTCTTGCTCAAACCAGTTGGTTGCAGAAGGTTTTGTTTGTTAATATGAAGATGACATATCAGATGGTCGACAGCCTTGGCTCATTGATATGCAAATATCAATTAAACCGCCCAAGAAAAACAAGAACGCTGCAAGTGAATTCTGTTTAACAACAGACTTTTACATTCAGGAGTCATGGATTATATCTGTGCATCAGCCTGCACTGAAACACAAGGGAGGGAAGGATAATATGAACAGATGGTTGGTGTGGGAAGGTGTGTGTATGTGTATGTGCAAAGATATGTTTGCAGCGTGTCCATGTGTGATGAAATGTTTGTGAAGACTCGCACATATGCACCAGTGTTTGTGTTCGCTACAAGTTATTTTGCATTCTCATATTCACATCTGAACTCTTTTTCTGCTTTGCTTTTCATGTAACTCTGGCTAAGATCACTCTAATCAGGCAATAAAACACACAACAGAAGAACAGATACTGCAAGGCATGCTTCATGTCTGCCTAGAGGTCTGCAGCACTTGCTTTTAGCAGCCCTCCTCGACCCCAAACCAGGATCGTTGCTCATAGAATAAGATGAGCTGATTATGCCCTCACACAGAGGGTTCAGGGTGCACCCAGATTAAATTAAAATATGAATTTCAGCCATGCACTGTATTTTTGTAATCAGCTAAATACATGAACCCTGTGTGTACCATGAGTTTTGGACTGTTGATATAAGAAAATGCCTGCTTCTAAGACGTTTTTTTTTTTTTAATTTTTGAAAAGGGCAGTTTTGATACATTTGTGATCAGGTTTAGTATGCAGTGTTAGATTTACAGAAGTGGACTGACTTACATGAGATACAGCACATGTCCGTCAAGAATTCAGTATCAGCAGTCTGCAAAAACTTAACATAGTTGTGTTTCATATGCCTGAAAACTAACCAAATTCTTCAAAGTGCTACACCAAATGTTAAGAAATCATCGACTATCATGAATTTAAAAAAAAAAAATCAATCTTTTCACAAGGCTTGAAAAGTTGACATTTGAGTGATGCAAGTTTTTGCCAAGGCCTGGGTGATTTGGCAGTGGTTGTGGTTCCATTTCCTCTGAGCCCTTATTTTCATATGAAGATTGGATATCATCAAAAGTCATCGCCTTTGAGAAATTTCCTCCTGGCAATTTCTCAGTCCATCTCTTTTCATCTTACCATCAAATAGGATGGACAGAGAATGAGTGAAAAGGGAGGAAAAGGAGCCAATTTGCGCTCCTCTATGTAGAATTTAGTAGGCAGGAAAAAGAGAGAATTCAATCATTATGAGAAGATAACCTTTAGGCTGCAGCCGTTTGCTTGCAGAGTAATTGTTTCCTTGAAAACTTGTTTCTCTGCTGAAGCTTCTCCCCTTTGGGTTTTGTAGAATACTAACTTATCAGTTCTATCTCTCTGTGTCCTGCTATCCATCTGTCTCTCTCTCCAATTTATTTATCTCTCTCAAAATTCTCACTTTCTCTGTCTCACACCCTCACACATTCCCTCTGTCTGCTGTTCAAACATAATTGGGAGTTTTACAGCATTTTGGTCACAGTAATGACTGCACATATCTACTCATCTTTGTCTTCTTTCTCCCTTCTCTGCCAACGTTTTACTGTTAATCCCCCATTCGCTCTCTCTCTGTTCTCACTCCATGTCTCTCTGTAAACATTACAACCTCTTTTCCTGCCTTCGCTTTCTCTATTTCGACCCCTCTCTTTCTTACCATCAACCACCCCCTTTCTCTCTATCCTCACCCTCTGTCCTCTGTCTTGTTTGATGGCACTCTTGATGGAAGAGGAGTTGGAGGAAGTGAGCTGATGGCTTCCTCTTTCCTGTGAATGCAAATAGTTTCATCTGTTACGATGAAAGAAACATAGTGATACTCTGCCATCCAGCGCATTACTATTTTTACACTGATTTGAATACAATGACAATGACATTTGAATATAAGCCTGGTAAGCAGTTTCCCACACAGGAAGTGTTTTTTGTGATTTGGGAATGTGATCATTTGTCGGCATTTACATTCACTCACACAGAAAAATATGAAGAGGAAGTAGATCATTTCCTCACTCCTTAAATTTTGCATTTCTATACTACTTATCGGTTTTGAAAACAAACTTGCTGGCTGGATTATGTTTACTGCCAATGTTGTTTTTTTCCAGTTTTGAAAGTGTTATGTTCTTGTATTTGTACATAAAAGTCATTTGTAGGCGGTCAGGGTAGATGGTGGGTGTACAAAGTGCAGGACTTTGACATTTGGAGACAGAGGTTTGTGTCTTACTGAAGTACTTTGAGTAAGATTAGGGAAAGTTATGGTTTTGATTTTAGTTGCCTAAACATAACCGTAAAAATGTCCTCCTCCAGTCAAAAATGTGTCTTGCTTATCTTACGTCATTTGGATGTTTGTATGTTTGCAATTCATATTGCAGAATGATATACATCCAGAGACAAGAAGGCTGTTTTTACATTCATCTGCTGAAGAGAGGGGAGAGTTTGTCTGTGCCCGACTTAAATCTCACTTTAAGACGTGCATGTACGAGCATGATTTTGTGACATCACAGCTAGCTTGGAAGCCGATCCTGGTCCCACATGCAACTTACACAAGTGTGATGTGAAACTTAAAATCTCCAGTGCGCTAACACTGAGAATGAGACATCTTGTGTCCAGGCAGTTAAACTTTTGAAATTAATTATATTTGCATATTCATAGATTCTGGATTTTTCAATGAGGGAAAATGAGTGGATGTAATTTTAAGAATTTTTAACTTGGTATTGGAACTTTTTGTGTAAAAACCATATCAGACAGAAATTATTATTCAAAGCTGTGTATGTTTATATGTCATGTCACGTGAAACATGTATGGAGAGGATCTTTAAAATGCTTTAATTACCACGAGCAGATATTGTAGGGAAAACAAATTAGAGACATCTTCAGTATGAACATTTTGCAACTCTTGCAACAAGATACATGGTCATTAAAAACCTTCCCTCATTATGCTGGTGAAAAACATAATCCAATTGAATGTGTGTATCGTTCATAAGACATTTGCTGTTGCAAATTAGTAGTATCTGAGTGTAATTTTTGGGAGACAGTATTGCAAAAGCACACCAACAGGAGGCATGCTTGTGATGTTTTTTTTGATAAACTAAACTAATTTGACTCTGAACACACTTTGCTGTATATTTCCTCATTTAGTCTGACGTCCATAATGTGACTAATAGAGATAATTTTAAAACTTTCAAAGACAATCCTGATGAGTGAGTCATTGTCAGAGTATGGCTCTCAATTCTAGCTGTAGAGCAACACCTCAAGAGGCAGCAAATGCAAGATTCAAAGGCAGATTGTCTCAGCAAAGCAAGATCAGTTTGCAGTCAATTTGTCATGAAAAAGAATGCAGAAAACAATCAGCCAAACCAGAGGAACTGCACTGTGGGCAATTAATCACTGTTATTTCCTTTCTCTCCGGGCTTGTGGTTATGTGGTTATTATGTCCTTCCACCCTAAATACCCCCAGAAATATTACTGTATCACTGGATCCTTGGTGCAATTTTTCTTAGTTGTCGACGTTTCAGTCAATAATTCCACCACCTGTAGCAAGAGGTAAAAAGTGGGACTTAAACACCCCTATCATGTATGTGATTAGTTAAATTCTCACAAAGGGGGGTTTCATTCATCTCCATCAAACATGTCATTAACAGTTTAGTTGATTTAGATGACTTTCTTGTTTAAAAAATAACTATACAAGGAAGTGGATGGTAGATTATATCACTACTTTTTAAACCATTAACTCAACCATGTTTACAGATCCACCACAGCACAGAGGAGATACTGAGGGCAAATATGAGTAAAAATAGACTGAATCCGATGTCACATTATTAAGCTCCAATTCTGGGGCTGATGTTACGGTGGTGTTGCGGTGGGATTGGGGCTAGGAGAGGGCATGAGGGTGGATGCCTGGATCAGTCCCCTTGCTCAGTGCTAAATCCCATTGCTCATCCCTATCAGTATGGAAGAGATGAGAGCTGGTCTTTAGCCCCCACCCCCCACCCCCAAAGAAAGACACAGAAGCAGAGAGAGAATTAAATGTTTAAATGTGAAATGGGCTATTAGTGAATCACTAAAAGACAAATGGTTTAAGGTGCAATGCAGATTGAGAATGTCTTTCACAGAGGGGAATGGTTGCATAGCAATGGCACAGCTACATGCTATAGGGGTGAATTTAAGCACCAACTTGATCTCTGACTCCAATCCACACTTCACAGTTTCCTCTTTCCCACCGTTGGAGGGCTGAGATGGCTTAGTGAGGAGCCATGGAGCCAAGCCCCAAAATGCTGCTTGGGTTTTAAATAGATGGATGAGTCTATGGATAGCTGTCTGTCATTGTCTCACCTCCTCCTGCTGCTTGATTTGTTTCTTTCTCGTTTCTTTCCTCATTTGCAACATCTGTCTCAGACTGTCTCTCACTGTTTGCCTGCCCTTCCTGTTCTCTCTCTCTCTTTTCACCCTCCTATTCTCATATCTGTCTCATTAGCGGATGTGTCCCCGCTTGCCCATAGCAACTTGACATTGCCTCTCCTCTAGTGTACCATTTTTTAATAATAAGTATTTGTAGAATTACAGTACGTTTACACCTCACCTGTTATCAGATTCAAATTAGTGAGATATTGTCAAGATGCAAGGCCAATGTGCAGCAGTAATAATACAATGAGAAGAAATGTGTAGCTCCTAATAGGCGATACTGCTTAAAATTGAATAAAAACTCCAAATTCCAGGACCAGGATATTGTATGTGGCACTTTCAAAGCTGAAAGCATCATGCAACCCATTCATGATACAGCCAGTGTTCCCAACATGCAAAAAAAAATAAAAACAGCACTTGTTGGTTTTCATGCAACAGCAGAATGATGAAAATGTCAAAGCAGGACATGCGGTAATATGGAGCAGGAGTTATATCTGAGCCGTATATCTGTTAAAGCAGCTTTATTTGGCTCTGTTCAGGCAAGTTGAGGCCAAAACAAAGTGTGACAGAGACAGATTAAATGCTGCTTTATCAGGCATGTGGAGCAGGGGACTGTGGAAATCCCATGATATTATTTTCAGTGATTTCTCACCTGATACAGGTTTCCTGTTTTCTTTGAGGTCTCATTACAGGGTGCAGATGCATCGAGGTTTAAATAAATAAAGCAGAAAGAGATGGTTTAGAGCTACCGATCATGTTGCTCCCGTCAGTAGCATAAACAGGCCTTGCTTTTAAACATGCCCCACAAAAATAGAATAAAATGACTTATGAACTAAAATTGTTTTATTCGCTTGTTGTGTTTTGTTTTATGGCTGTCTGTTTAACAATGTGCTAGCTTTCTGCACTGTATGCTATTGTCTGCCATGCTTTGCTACTTTCATGATAGTAATTTCACTCTATTGTGAACTGATGCTGTTGTTTTTGGTGTTAATGTATTAAGTTTGGTAAGTTTTAGTAAGATAGCAGTTATTACTGTTGCATTGCATTACATCATAACACAATACAAAACATCAATACATAATTTCTGTTTTTTTCTGGCCAGTCAGTGTATATGTTCGTAGAGATCAAGAATGTACTTTTTCTCTGATTATATTATATCTAGGACCTTCGTATCAGATTGTGGCTGACATTACACTAATCAAAAGAGACCCATCAAGGGCATTGGAGTCCAGAGCTGGCAGTCAGACACTGCTTGATTGACCGGGTCATTGCAAATTCTTGCATTTTTGTGTGTGTTATATGAATGCATTGATTACTGAACCAAGCTGCCAGTCTCTCCCTCTTTACAGTACATTTCTCTCGCTACATCTCCTCCTCCACGCCGTACCCATCCAATCATTCAGCATGCACACATACACCAGTACAGTAAGTACAGTCGTCTGAACCAGCAGAAACATTGCCCCACTTCAATCATTTGCACAATGCTTAGTAGAGATACACGTGCAGGCACATCTGACATCTGTGCTGTAGAGCAAGCATAGAGATTTTCTGTTGATGCTGCTATTTATAGATATTTTTCCTGTACTGAATCTTCTTTCTCTTAATAAGGCTGCATAACCCAAATATTAAGACTGAAGCTCTATGTCATGTTCTGTCTGCAGCATCCTGTGACACTCATGTCTTTACTTGTAAAAGGTCTTTTGAGTCATGCTGTCTGAGCTTTGTGCATGCTTTTTGCAAGACTTTTACTGGTTCAACAATCATGTTGCAAAATGTCTTGATCTAACCCCAACTTACTGGTTCTTACTGATATTTTGGAAAATAAAACTCTTAATGACTACGTTTACATGCACACAAATTTTCCACTATTATTCCGAATTTGACAATATTCCCAATTTTATACGGGTCATGTAAACAGCATATTCCATTTGGATATTCCGATATTAGGTCTTATTCCGAATGTAGCATTTACAATTAAGACATATATGGCGGGATAGCCGATATTATTCAGGTTTGAAGAAACTTTGAAGAAATTCTATTTTGCCGCAAAGAAGCAAAATGGCTCAAGCGACTCCAGCCGTTCCACTTTTCCATAATTTTTTGTGATAATCGACATGTTAAGGCATCGACCCCTGTCAAACGGGAATATTAGTGGAATATTCATTTCATTAGCCATGCAAACAGCTTAGAGGAAATATTGTCTTTTTCAGAATAACAGCAAAAACTGGAATATTTTGTGCATGTAAACATAGTCACTGATGTTATTGTGCAATGTTCACTGAGAGGAGCAATCAACAGTCACTCTTGTGCGGCTTGTTGAAGATCATCTGAGGAAGGAGAAGGACTCTACATCCATGGTTCAAAGAGCTGTAGTACCAAGCTCTTGATAGATAGTCTATTTGATAGTGGTTATGTTTGCTGGCTCATTATTTACTTTTGAGAAAAAGAAAACCTCAATTTGAAGCAAAGCAACTTGTCGGAAATGTTTTCAGAAACAATCTTTGTGCACCCATTAAACTCACACACACTGCTGCCTATTTACTTGGGAGCTCCAAACTAAAGACAAAGCCTCTGTCAAGTGGGATTTAGCAGCGACATGGGCAGAGTTGGCTGGAACTGTGAGTGACATCATTTGGAAGCAGCGCCTCTTCTGCATGAACAGGAAGGTTATAAAAGGAGCTGGAGGAGGACAGGGAGCAGTGTGATGTGTTAGACATTTTCAGTGTGTGTGTGTGTGTGTGTGTGTGTGTGTGTGTGTGTGTGTGTGTGAGAGAGAGAGAGAGAGAGAGAGAGAGAGAGAGAGAGAGAGAAAGAAAGAGTATGTGTGTGTTTATATGACCCGCTGTGCGTGATTCTTCTACTCGAAAAAGTGCCCTGAGATAACTTTGTTATGATATGGCGCTATATAAATAAAACTGAATTGAATTGAATTGAATTCTTGTCTGTCTGTCTGTCTGTGAGACTTTCAACATGAGATAAGCCTGATGGATGTCGTTACAGTTGTCTGGGAGGTTTGTAATCATAGTCATTACAGAGAGTGAGAGATACACAGAGACATAGAGGAGACAAAGACACCCGGCACACATTCCAGGTTGTGCACGATATAAACAGCAAAGCAACGACATCCTTGACAGAGATCTCACAGTTTTCTGTACACCCATTATATCCTCCATTCATGCTCACACCAGGATCATGCTTGATCTGCCATTCAGTTGTTGTGCTGAGTATTGTGTGTAGAGTTCTATGGAAGGATCCCATGATGCAAATATACTGAGATACAACTATTCAGACAAGGTAATTAACTGCAATATCCCGGACAACTTTCAATAAATGGGATAAGACAACAGTTACTCAAGTGTATGCATGCACTTTCAATGTGATTCTTCCCCACTTGAATTTTGCATTAGCAGACTCATCTTGTTTGAGATGCATGAGCTTTCTAAGATCCTCCTCTCGAGTGAGAGGAACAGGAAGAGACCAACTTGCATGTGCCAGTCGTACGTCAAAGCGCCCTGCAGTGAATCTGTCTTTGCTCTGCCCGGTGTGTCATTTGCAATTTCACGGAGCCCTAAAATTGTCACAGTCTTTCTATTAATCTCAGTAAACACTTCCTGGATGCTCACTGAGCTGGTCCATTATGATGACAAAATCAACACAGCCCAGTACTGCAGTGCATCAGTCAATATGCATAGGGGCAAATTTGATGGAAATGCAAACAGCTGCAGTGTGATAACAAGTTATTGGCCTTTTCCCAAGGAAAGAAAGAAATGTGTCTTAAACTGTATAAGTGAGGAGTCTAAAGATATAGTTTCTCTAGATGGCATTGCCCTGGCCTCCAGTGACACCGTAAGGAATCTTGGAGTTATCTTTGATCAGGATATGTCCTTTAACTCCCACATAAAACAAACTTCAAGAACTGCCTTTTTTTCACTTACGTAACATTGCAAAAATCAGGCACATCCTGTCTCAAAAAGATGCAGAAAAACTAGTCCATGCATTTGTTACATCTAGGCTGGATTATTGTAACTCTCTATTAACAGGCTGCCCCAATAAATCCCTTAAGATTCTCCAGCTGATTCAGAGAAAAAGAGATCATATTTCTCCAATATTAGCTTCTCTACACTGGCTCCCTGTAAAATCCAGAATAGAATTTAAAATCCTTCTCCTCACCTTCAAAGCCCTTAATGGTCAGGCACCATCATATCTGCGCTCCCAGAATGCAGGGTTCCTTGTGGTTCCTAGAGTCTCTAAAAGTAGAATGGGAGCCAGAGCCTTCAGCTATCAAGCTCCTCTCCTGTGGAACCTGATCCCAGTTTGTGTACGGGAGGCGGACAACCTCCTCACATTTAAGAGTAGGCTTAAGACTTTCCTCTTTGATAAAGCCTATAGTAGGGCTGACTCAGGTGACCCCTGAGCCACCCCTTAGTTATGCTGCTATAGGCCTAGACTGCCGGGGGACTTCCTATGATGCACTGAGCTCCTTTCTCCTCCTCTTCCTCTCCATCTGTACGCCCTCATATCCCATCAATGCTTGTTATTAATTCAACTTCTTCCCGTAGTTGTGTGCTTTCTCTCTCCTCTCTCTCTCCCTCCCCTTCTGTTGCTTTCTGCAGGTGTTTCTGCCTCTGGAGCTGTGGAAGTCTGGGTCTGTGGTTGCTGCCACCTGCTGCCCCCGTGCTCCTGCTCTGCACCCGCTGCTGCTATTACTGTTGTTACTCTTATTATTAGTATTGCTATTATAATGTTGCTCTTAGTGTTGTTTCTGTTGGTGTTAACATCAATGCCATTACCACAGCTATTGCTTTACATCTCTATGTGGAACTGTACTGTGCTGCTGTATGTTCTCCCCCCCCCCCAACCCAACCGGTCGAGGCAGATGACCACCCACCTTGAGCCTGGTCAAGGTTTCTACCTGTTAAAAGGGAGTTTTTCCTTGCCACTGTCGCATAGTGCTTGTTCATGGTGGGAACTGTTGGGTCTCTGTAAATATAAAGAGTCGGTCTAGACCTGCTCTACTCGAAAAAGTGCCCTGAGATAACTTTGTTATGATATGGCGCTATATAAATAAAACTGAATTGAATTGAATTGAATTTGGTAAACTTCTTTTCATCTTTGGATGATAAAGATTGACATTTCTTTCTTGTACAACCATTTACATAAATACATGTCAGTTTCTTGTATTGATGGTGTTCCCAGCACAAGTACTTTTCAATGTTTTTTTTCTTGCTTTTTAGATGCAAATTCTGCTCCACTCACGAAAAATGAACTCCGCTGTATTGGCTGATTGATCCATTGATTTATTAGAAGAATGAATAATGGATGGATGGACAGATGAGTGGAAGAATCACCTTAAGGTCGTGAAGGACAACCAGTGATGTTTCTGAACCGCTCAGTGTGGCACTCACTGTTTTTGGTGCTTGTGCACACCGTAACACACTTTTAAGTGCAAGGCAGCCTCGGGCGTAACCACGCATTCTTTGGGGGGGTCGTGTCCCCCCCACTACTGAGAAACTACCAATCTGTCCCCCCCAATATCCAGTCAAAAATATGTTAAATATGTTCTCATTTTATGAACCCTGTCAACAGATCTGTTTCTTCGTATTTCCTATTTATATTCACTTTATTTTTGTTTATTAAGAAAAACAGATGTATTCCTTTAAATGTGAATTCAAATGATCAATGTAGTCCTCAAAACTATGTTCTAAATGTGAGAATTTTCATATATAAATATCACTGAATTGTGGGAAATTTGGACCCCTCCCAATGTCTATACCATGGTTACACCCTTGAAGGCAGCACAACTAAGTACTGATTGCCCAGAATAGAGCTCACAATAATATTGATTGCCTGTAAATGTCCCACAATAAAGTAGCTGCATAATCATAACGGATCACACAATGAGCTGCTGGACCAAATATTTTTAGGCTTGAGGAAAAACATAGTTGATAAGCTTCCTAAAGTGGAATTTTGACTAAATAATATCGATTTTCTTCTCAAGTTAAAGTAAGCATTTTCAAGGCACACATTAGGTTCAGTGCCCTGCAGGCACACAGGTTGGGAGTACCTGTTCCACAGCACCTGGAGAGAAGTTAAGAGGATAATGGAGGTTAGGATGGCAAAGCCTCTCACATAGAGGGGAACTACCAATTCCAACAGTGTCAAGATCCTGAGATAAACTGCCTAAACATCACTGCAACGTGTAGGTTGAGAAACACAAGGTTAAGTTGTAACAATGTTTGTCTTTACGCTATTTTAACAAGCCTCTGAGCAAAATAGTTTCTGCGTTCTGTCTGTATTTTTTCACCCATCTTGTTCCTGCTCATTACTATATTGCTATTAGATTGGGATGAAACATGTGTGCATCTCCCCTGCTGTTATGATTGATGTTGAAAATGAAGTGCTGCTACTGGGAACAAGCCCTGTATTGTCTTTGTAAATGCAATTAATATCACAAGACCTGTTTATGATGGGAGGTACAGGCAGGTACAGCAGCAACTTTCCACACACCTTGCCATACTTCGTATGTTTTTGGATCCTCTGCGCTGTGCAAACACCATATGTTCAGGATTTCTCAAACCAAAAGAAATTTAGTCAGTCGTCCTGGGAACCAATCTAATGAAGCAAATGGCTTTGCTGTCATGTGGGCGACCCAGGAGGAATACGCCTCTGACCCATTTTTTGCTCCAGACCATTAGTTTAAGAAACTGAGGCATATGGTGTTGGTTGTAGGGTGCGTTTTGTGTTTGGGCTGGGAAAAGGGAGCTGGAGTTAAACAGTTTTGTTAAGAGGCAGATGTGTGTTGTGGTATCATGTAGCCTGGAGCAACTGTTCCCTGAGTAAAATCAGCCAACCACGATTCTCTCCTATTTCCTCTCCAAATTACTGTTAATGCAAGGACAAGCCAGCATGTGTGATTGCTGCTATTAGCACAACAAAACAGACGCTTCTTCTGCTAAAACTAAATATGATAAATGGAACACCTGTTTTGTTTTAACATTGTGTAAGGTGTTTCATCTGTATAGTTCAGGTGTTCTCAAATATGTACATATAATGTCCAAAAAAACATCAAGAGAAAACCTTTTTGGCTGCAGCAAACAAGTGGATGTTTGCTATGTTCTTTTCCCACCAATCCCCTTTCTTTAAGGTATTCAGACTGGGTTTAAGGGTTGACAAAGGCCATGTTGCCAAAGCTTCACTTGACCTATTTTAATCGCCTCTTGCTGGGCTTAGGCACCATGGTACCAGCACGTGCTGATCTAAACTGACCCCTATCATACAGCACAGGAGGGACTCAGCAGAAGAACAGACCAGAGCCCCATTCTCGCTGTCTAAGTCCTTACACTTAATCCCCCAGGGAGGTTGTTTGTGAGCGATATCACTACAAGAGTATAGCTAAACCCCCTGGGGAGAAAACCAACCGCAGTGTTTTGCCAGTGTTTTACTGCTCTCTCCATCTTCCTTTTTCTCAGTTTATCTCACTCTCTCAACTGAAACTCAAATCCAATCTTCCTGTTCTCACATACAAACACACACACCTCACTTTCCAGATCCCTAATACATGGCTTGTACATACATCACACATTTCTCACAGCCTCCATCAATCTACCCCTGTGTCCCTCCATGTACCCTTCATGTCTGGCTCATTGTCCCCCTGGAACAAAACACACACACACACACATAAGGATGCACATGCATGCATGCACACACACCTGCCAAACCCTGGTAAGTGACATCACTCACTTTTATATGGTCAGCTGAGTCAGCAGCTCTCTTTCACCCTGGCGTGTGTTCGACCAGAGACCGTCTGTGATTTCCTTTCTCGGTCCAGCTCCACATTAATCATTCTTCTTCTCCGCTCGACCATCTAGGAATGATTCAAACTACTCTATTATAATTCAGCCCAAACACAGAGGACAACAATATCACGTCTGGAAATGTCGACTTCACAAATGTATTCCATTACTGATTACATGTAATAAGTCTGTAGTAAAAACAGTCCTCAAACCACTGGACTGCAATATTCAATTCTAGTTCAGAGGTGTTGTGTTTAAGGACACTTTAGGAGGGCAGCAGAGCATCAAGAAGTAAGGAATCCTCACATACCATTATAAACAATTAAGCAGTTTCAAGAGTCGAGGGGTAATATAGGAACTTTAAGCTCCAGTGAGAGATAGAAAAATACTCGGATTGCAATTACATGCAAGAGAGCGAGGATTAATTTACCACTTTTTCTTTGCTATAGAGAGAAAAGAGACTATTACTTCTTGTTTATTGCTCTCCTCCTGATGTTGTTTACTGCTTGGACAGAAGGATTAGGCCTGATCTCAATTTTCTGTCTTCATCCCCTTGTTCTTAATTCCATTTAAATGCTTGTCTGAACACAAGCCAGGTCGTCCCTATAGCCTACTTTCCATCTCACTTCATTAACATTGTTGCTGCTCTCCAGTTAAATCCCTGCTGAATAGCAAGTAATTGGACGTCCCTCCTGGTGTTTTGGTGGACGAAGACACATTGCACACTCATGGTGTCACGACTTCTGACCCCTGCTGCAAGTTCGCCTCCTCTGCCCTCTTGTACCAAAAACACAAAGACACAAGGATGTGCAGTGGAAAGACTCAACATGTGACAGAGTTTTCTTTGTGATATTGTGTGTTAATGTCCAGAAAGTCTTGCTATTTCTTAACCACTTAAAAAAAAAAAGAATGAGCTCTTTTTCAGTATCACTGTAGTTGTTAATCGTAAGATACTGTTTTACATTTAGAGTGACATTTCCAAAGATTTAGACTTTAGACTTTTTGTGTCGTTAGATATTTGTGTGTTGTTGAAGTTCTGCCAGACAGGTGAAAAGGTTGAGATGTTTCACAGGAATATGTTGACATTTTGGATTTTTCCAAAATGTTAAAAATGTTAACAAGCATTCTTGAGCAAACAAAGTATCAATAGAAACTGTTTTCCCAAAATATGAGAAAAGCCTGGGGTAAAAAAAAAGTACAAGCTGAAATTACTTCCTATTAGGATGGAAAGCAACAAAGTTTCCTGTGCGTACATGGAAATTAGACACAGCGTGTTAGGAAAATAATTGGAAATGCCATTTATGATTTGCATTTAGATGAGCAGATTTTCATTTTATACTGGTATTATTATGATCAGGCCTGTGGGAAATAACAGTGCAGGTGAGAGAGAGTCAGCAGTGCTGACCGAGCAAGGTTCAGTGCAACAGAAATAAGACCTTCCTCATTTATATACATACAGTCATGCTTATAGAGACTGCATGCCAATAATAGCTTTATTTGCTGCTGTCACTGTTAGTTAAAATGGCTGGAAGCAAATAAGTGAATACAATGCTTGTAGGAAAAGCAAAATTATTGTAAGTACTGTAATTCTGATGTGTGTTGGTTATGTTGCAAATTAAATATTGGCAGGAAATGCAAATGTGTAAAAGAAAAATCTAATCCTTGAAACATGGCAAAGATATTTGCTGTAGATGTTTTTCTTATTTAGACATAATATTGAGTGAAAGCCACTAATACAAAGTTGTTAGTTGCAGGATAGTGTAACAACTATTGCAGCCATCACAGAAAGTACACCAGCCAAACTTCTCCATTTAGATGTCAAAAGAAAGCAAGCAAGAAAGACAGAATTTGAATTTAGAAAGAAAGAAAGAAAAAGAATATAATAGATTCCTGTCAAGTCATCGTCAAAGTCATGTCAAGGAGTTCGACTGAGTAACAAACAAAATAAGTTCGTCACAAGGCAAACGTAGGAAATGTCTGTGGGTTGTGTACTTCAGTAAAACTTGAGTCATCCAAGCAGTCATCTGACTTCTACCCTGGATTTCATCTTCTGAATACATGTCTCCTAATCATGCTGTTGTACATCTCAGATTAAGAGTTTTTAAGTCCTGTTAGACATGACACGAGGACGTGCAAATCAATATTTGGTAAGCTAGCTCAAGCTGTGAGAATCTTTGCTTCATAACTGACTCCTCCTCTCCTCTCCTCCCAGGTTCACTGCTTTTGGACTGCCCCTGTGCTGTGACCTTTCACCTCTGCCTGCCTAATGATCTGACCCCTCCCTCCATACCATCTCTCCATCCCTCTCTCTTGTCTCCCAAGAGATCGTGGGATTGAGGACTTGGAGGGAAGAGGGCAGATTGGGTCTGCTCTTTTCGGCTGCTTTGTCTCCTTTCACCTTGACCCCTGTCTACCTTCTCCAGTCTCTCCCCCTTTCCTCTCTTTCTCTCTCATCCCTCTATCTTTTGGTTACCTCTCTCCCTTTTGCCTCCCTCTATCTCCATCCACCAAAGACTCCAGTCGGAATAAGCAATGCAGCTCACTCTTTACCCTAATGTGTAGGTTGGGACCCGATGGAGCAGGTTATGTTGGAGGAATACTGATGGCAGTGGGGGAAGAGAACTAAACTAGTCACACAGAGGCATCTGGCAGACGGACAATAGGGAAAAGGGAAGCAGTCCGTATTTAATTCACACAGTCAAGAGCACGAGTGAAATTGGCTCAGATGCTCCAAAGATAGAGTAGAATAAGGCTTATTCTGTTATTCTAACAACAATTTTAACATTCACTATAAACAAGGCTCATAAATGTGAAATTTGTTGTTTACTCTTTTTGGCATCATTTTTGAAGCTGCAAATTAAAAGCCAACGAATTTACAGGCTTTCCCTTTAACAACCAACCTATGTTTGCATTGCAGCGTGATTGTTCCTGATTAAATTGTCTGCGTCAATGTCACAGCTCAGCCTGGGGGGGTGGGGTGGGGGTGGAGTAAACAGCCCTATTAGCTGTTAACAAAGCCTCCCAGATATGAAACCATGTGTTACGAAATGCCTTCGAGGCAGCTCTGCCACGACAAGCCATTAGGGAAGCAGGGAGAGGACCCAAATGCAGACAGATGCAGGCAGGCGAGGAGGCTGAAGAGTCCAAAGGTTTATTTTAACTTCAAGGAAAAAACTTACAATAGCGAAAACTGACTCGCAGGGGAACACCAGGAACGCAACACGACACGAGAAGATCACGAGGAACATCACACAGCAACAACAATGACTCGACAAAGAACAAAAGAAAGGGGCTGGTATAAATACGAGAGACAACGAGGAAACAAGAAACAGGTGAGACAAGACACAGGTGAACCTAATCAAACTGGTGGAAAACAGAACCAAGACAGGAAGTAAACCAAAACCATGAACCAAGAACAGACCTTCAAAATAAAACAGGAAACAGAACAAAACAGTGTACACCAGTCCTTGGGATCATGACAGTACCCCCCCTTCAAGGGACGGATCCCAGACGTCCCTCAGGGAACACCAACTCGGGTGGGTGGAGGGGGTCCCGGAGGAGGGACCCAGAAAAACCAGACCTAGGGCTGGACAGGACTCCTCAGGCGGACGACCTGGAAGACGACCAGACGTGGAGAGCCGCTCGGGAGGGCGGCCAGGAGGACGACCAGACGTGGAGAGCCGCTCGGGAGGGCGGCCAGGAGGACGACCAGACGTGAGAGCCGCCGAGGCTGCCAGGAGGACGGCCTGGG